>CM057095.1:13909263-14151763 GCA_029959045.1 Taenioides sp. WSHXM2023
GTGGCAGGTGTAGACAGGTGCAGCACCTGGTCATTCCAGGCGGAGATGCAGTACAGACTGTCATCCTGGTCGAGCAGGTGGATGGTCTGACTCAGGAAACTGCACAAAATAAAAGGATGTTTTTAAGACACAAAGGGAATGTACTCCTGATGCCCTCCCGCAGGTACTGTTGAGTGAAACCTGTGAGTCCAGAATCTAAAGGAGAAACCAGGAAATAAATACAGAAAGAGCCAACTGTGTTTACGCTAGTTTAGCTTGAGCGCCCCAAACTGAAACACTAAAGGTGTTTCTGTGAGATCGTCTCCATGGTTACGAAGACAATTCAGACACGATTTACATTTGATTCATTTACAAATAAGTTTCGTTTGGGTGACGACAGAGACAACTGGTCTCCACCTCTCCACAGACCCGCTCCTCTCCTCTCCACAGACCCGCTCCTCTCCTCTCCACAGACCCGCTCCTCTCCTCTCCACAGACCTGCTCCTCTCCTCTCCTCTCCACAGACCCGCTCCTCTCCTCTCCTCTCCACAGACCCGCTCCTCTCCTCTCCTCTCCACAGACCCGCTCCTCTCCTCTCCTCTCCACAGACCCGCTCCTCTCCTCTCCACAGACCCGCTCCTCTCCTCTCCAGACCCGCTCCTCTCCTCTCCACAGACCCGCTCCTCTCCTCTCCTCTCCACAGACCCGCTCCTCTCCTCTCCTCTCCACAGACCCGCTCCTCTCCTCTCCTCTCCACAGACCCGCTCCTCTCCTCTCCTCTCCACAGACCCGCTCCTCTCATCTCCTCTCCACAGACCCGCTCCTCTCCTCTCCTCTCCACAGACCCGCTCCTCTCCTCTCCACAGATCTGCTCCTCTCCTCTCCACAGACCCGCTCCTCTCCACAGACCCGCTCCTCTCCTCTCCACAGACCCGCTCCTCTCCTCTCCACAGACCTGCTCCTCTCCTCTCCACAGACCTGCTCCTCTCCTCTCCTCTCCACAGACCTGCTCCTCTCCTCTCCACAGACCCGCTCCTCTCATCTCCTCTCCACAGACCTGCTCCTCTCCTCTCCTCTCCACAGACCCGCTCCTCTCCTCTCCTCTCCACAGACCCGCTCCTCTCCACAGACCCGCTCCTTTCATCTCCACAGACCCGCTCCTCTCCTCTCCTCTCCTCTCCACAGACCCGCTCCTTTCCTCTCCACAGACCCGCTCCTCTCCACAGACCCGCTCCTTTCCTCTCCACAGACCCGCTCCTCTCCTCTCCTCTCCACAGACCCGCTCCTCTCCTCTCCACAGACCCGCTCCTCTCCACAGACCCGCTCTGACCTGAAGAAGTCAATGGAGACGTCCAGGTCCTCCTCCAGGACGATGGTGTAATCTGCCCCCTGCAGTCGGGTTTCAGGACAACAGGCTCAGATTAGGATTTCAGTTAAAAATTATCACATGTGTATTCTCAGAGGAGAGAGTGAGAGGAGGGAGTGAGAGGAGAGAGTGAGAGGAGAGAGAGTGAGAGGTGAGAGTGAGAGGAGAGAGTGAGAGGAGAGAGAGTGAGAGGTGAGAGAGTGAGAGGAGAGAGAGGTGAGAGAATGAGAGGAGAGAGAGTGAGAGGTGAGAGAATGAGAGTGAGGTGAGAGTGAGAGGTGAGAGGAGAGTGAGAGGAGAGAGAGAGAGAGGTGAGAGGAGGGAGTGTGAGGTGAGAGTGAGAGGAGAGAGTGAGAGGTGAGAGTGAAAGGTGAGAGGTGAGAGGAGAGAGAGTGAAAGGTGAGAGTGAGAGGAGAGAGAGGTGAGAGAGGAGAGAGTGAGGTGAGAGTGAGAGGTGAGAGATGAGAGGTGAAAGAGTGAGATGTGAGAGGAGAGTGAGAGGTGAGAGAGAGAGTGAGGTGAGAGAGAGAGGTGAGAGTGAGAGGTAAGAAAGTGAGAGAGGAGAAAGTGAGAGGTGAGAGAGGAGAGAGTGAGGTGAGAGTGAGAGAGGTGAGAGTGAGAGGAGAGGTGAGAGTGAGAAGTGAGAGAGGAGAGAGTGAGGTGAGAATGAGAGAGAGGTGAGAGTGAGAGATGAGAGAGTGAGAGGTAAGAGAGTGAGAGGTGAGAGAGGAGAGAGTGAGGTGAGAGAGAGAGAGAGAGAGAGGAGAGAGTGTGAGAGGTGAGAGTGAAAGGTGAGTGTGAGAGGAGAGGTGAGAGTGAGAAATGTGAGAGGAGAGAGAGAGAGAGGTGAGAATGAGAGAGAGGTGACAGTGAGAAATGAGAGAGGAGAGAGTGAGAGTGAGAGGAGGGAGTGTGAGGTGAGAGAGAGGAGAGGTGAGAGAGGAGAGAGTGAGGTGAGAGAGGAGAGAAAGAGAGGTCAGAGGAGAGAGTGAGAGGTAAGAGAGTGAGTTGAGAGAGGAGAGAGTGAGGTGAGAGAGAGAGGTGAGAGTGAGAGGTGAGAGTGAGAGGAGAGAGTGAGAGGTGAGCGTGAGAGGAGAGAGTGAGAGGTGAGAGTGAGAGGTGAGAGTGAGAGAAGAGAGTGTGAGAGGAGAGATCGAGTTGTGTTCTGACCGGGTGCAGGTTGAAGCTGGCTGTCAGAGAGGCTTTGTAATGCTGTAAACAGAAGAGAGCGGCTCAGAGTCAGAAGGTCAAAGGTCGTATGACGCTGGAATACACATTTGACTCAAGGTCGTTATATTTAAGATTTTACTAAAAATGCTATCATTCTTTTCCCACTTTTTTTTAAGATTTAAAATTGTACTTCCTGGTTGCCCTCTGACCTCTAAACCAAGACTAAAAACACTCTGGTCTCTGATTGGCTCTCACCTGCGACACACGAGCGTTCTTGATGCTGATTGGTGTGTGCTGCACCCCCTTCAGTCCAAACAGCTCCACCACGTCCATGGGCTCCTGACGACACACAGTCCCGGTTTAGTCCCGGTTCAGTCCCGGTTCAGTCCCGGTTCAGTCCCGATTCAGTCCCGGTTCAGTCCCGATTCAGTCCCGGTTCAGTCCCGGTTCAGTCCCGGTTCAGTCCCGGTTCAGTACCTCGTAGTATCCGTCGATAAACACTGTGATCATTTGGGGGTTGACTCCGTGCGCTGACAGCAGAGACCGGAGCATCCTGAGACACACCGATATGAATATTCAACATCTGATTTACATATGATTAGCATACATGCTAATGATATTCAACAGCAGAGAAATTCAATTAAATGCACATTCTCACCTGTAGGGGGCGGGGTTTCACCTGTAGGGGCGGGATTTCACCTGTAGGGACGGGGTCTCACCTGCAGGGGACGGGGTCTCACCTGCAGGGGGCGGGGTCTCACCTGCAGGGGGCGGGGTCTCACCTGCAGGGGGCGGGGTGTCATCTGTACGGGACGGGGTGTCATCTGTACGGGACGGGGTGTCATCTGTACGGGGTGGGGTTTCACCTGTAGGGGGCGGGGTCTCACCTGTAGGGGGCGGGGTCTCACCTGCAGGGGGCGGGGTCTCACCTGTACGGGGCGGGGTCTCACCTGTAGGGGGCGGGATTTCACCTGTAGGGGCGGGGTCTCACCTGTAGGGATGGGGTGTCACCTGCAGGGGGCGGGGTCTCACCTGTAGGGGCGGGGTCCACCTGTACGGGGTGGGGTGTCATCTGTACGGGGTGGGGTTTCATCTGTACGGGGCGGGGTTTCACCTGTAGGGGTGGGGTTTCACCTGTAGGGGCGGGGTCTCACCTGTAGGGGGCGGGGTCTCACCTGCAGGGGGCGGGGTCTCACCTGTAGGGGGCGGGGTCTCACCTGCAGGGGGCGGGGTCTCACCTGTACGGGGCGGGGTCTCACCTGTAGGGGTGGGGTCTCACCTGTAGGGGGCGGGATTTCACCTGTAGGGGCGGGGTCTCACCTGTAGGGATGGGGTGTCACCTGCAGGGGGCGGGGTCTCACCTGTAGGGGCGGGGTCCACCTGTACGGGGTGGGGTGTCATCTGTACGGGGTGGGGTTTCATCTGTACGGGGCGGGGTTTCACCTGTAGGGGTGGGGTTTCACCTGTAGGGGCGGGGTTTCACCTGTAGGGGCAGGGTCTCACCTGTAGGGACGGGGTCTCACCTGTAGGGATGGGGTTTCACCTGCAGGGGGCGGGGTCTCACCTGTATAAGTAGTTAGGTCTGTTTCCTGCGATCACAGCAACAGGGACATTGAACACTTTGTTATTTTGCAGCTGCAGAAAAATAAAAAGATTTAGGTTTGAGTCAGATGCCCTCCCGTGCAGGTCAGTTTATGCAGCAGTTCTGAGTCTAAGGCGGGAATGAACACATGTCCCCGGCTCGATGGGGGCGGGGTTCTGGTGTGTTATGGTGGGGTTATGGTGCTGTGAGGTGGAGGTTGTGGGTTAGATCCTCACCGGCTCTGGGTTAAACTCGATGGGGGCGGGGTCCTTGCAGCTGCAGATGCTCCCGTACCCCTCGACTTTGGAGCAGAAGATCTTCCTCCTTCGGTTCAGCTCGGTGTCGGCCCAAAGACACTCGGCTTCTGTAACATCAGATCAGAAATAAACGTTGATACGAACAAAAGAACAAAAACATCAGGTCAATGGCGGCGACGCGTTCTGAAGCCGCGCGGCGTGTGGGCGTGTCCTGTGAGACCACCAACCACAGACCAGGAAAACCAGACTGAAAATCTCCAACACGACCGACACCATTAGGGATTCCACCGATGCAGCTTTTTCAGCTCCGATTCCGATACTATAGACGATACCTGATTTCACCGATACCTGCGCAGAGACTGAAAACCGCTTTTATTTCCTGAAACAAAAACACAAACTGATCCAAATGTGTGATGGAGCCGTGGAAACGACCGAACGTCAGGGACTTTCGGGCGACTGTAGCCAGTAAATTATTACATCCGATACCCGATAAAGATCATTATTCAGTATTGGCGGAGGCGGAACCAGAACCAGACCCAGACCAGACCCAGACCAGACCCAGACCAAGACCCAGACCAGACCCGTGGTACCTTCTGAGGCTGTGAGTTGGACCTCGGTCTTCAGCAGAACTGGGTCTCCCCACGTGGACAGAGCTGGAGACTTGGAGTGCTTCTCTCCATAGACCTGACCTGGTACACAACAAACACAGTTAGACTCACTGCTCCACAGACCTGACCTGGAACACAACAAACACAGTTAGACTCACTGCTCCACAGACCTGACCTGGAACACAACAAACACAGTTAGACTCACTGCTCCACAGACCTGACCTAGAACACAACAAACACAGTCAGACTCACTGCTCCACAGACCTGACCTGGAACACAACAGATCCCTTTAAAAGACGGAAACAGAGACTGAAACATGAGCTTCAAACTCATCCAAGAACCCCCCATCTCAGAAAAGGAGTCTGACACACAGGGAGGGCATCTGACACACAGGGAGTGTGTGCGTGCGTATAGTGTGCGTATAGTGTGTGTGTATAGTGTGTATAGTGTGTATAGTGTGTTTTGTGCGTTTACCTCCCTTCCGTAGCACCAGGGTCCACATGTCTCTCCAGCTCAGCCCCAGAGATGCTTCAGAACCCAGAGACTTCAGCAGAGCCCGAGCAGAGTCCTTCAGATGGAACGTGCCCTCATCCTGGAGACAAGAACCAGGACTGAACCAGGACTGGACCACTACTCAAACAGGACTGGACCAGGATTGAACCAGGACTCAACCAGGACCAAACCAGGACCGGACCAGGACCGGACCAGGACCGGACCAGGACCGGACCAGGACTGAACCACTACTCAAACAGGACTGGACCAGGATTGAACCAGGACCGGACCAGGACCGGACCAGGACCGAACCAGGGCTGGACCAGGACCGGACCAGGACCGGACTAGGACCGGACCAGGACTGAACCACTACTCAAACAGGACTGGAACAGGATTGAACCAGGACCGGACCAGGACCGGACCAGGACCAGACCAGGACCGAACCAGGACTGGACCACTACTCAAACAGGACTGGACCAGGACTGAAACAGGACTGGACCTTGTCTAAATCAGGTCCAGAACCTGGGCAAAACCTGGTCTATGGTCGGACCTTGATGGTGAAGATGAGCACTCTTCCTCGGGTCACCATGTTCAGAAACAGGATCATGGCCTCGTCTTCGTGAGGAGAATACGTGTCGAAGATCCTCTTGGCCATCACATGACCCTGTCCAATCAGAGAGAGGGAGACAGATCACATGACCCTGGCCAATCAGAGAGAGGGAGACAGATCACATGACCCTGGCCAATCAGAGCACAGAACAACAGAACTCTGAGCGGGAATCGATCCTCTGACCTTCAGGTTGGGGACCACTGCTCCACTCACTGAGCCACCGTCGCCGAAATCACAGTGTTTTAAAGTGAACCGTGAGTTTGGTGTTTTTAATGGCCCCAGGGCCCGAACTCACTCCACACACTACTGATCCACACTCCTCCTGAACTCCTCCTGATCCACACTCCTCCTGAACTGCTCCTGATCCACACTCCTCCTGAACTCCTCCTGATCCACACTCCTCCTGAACTCCTCCTGAACTCCTCCTGAACTCCTCCTGATCCACACTCCTCCTGATCCACACTCCTCCTGAACTCCTCCTGAACTCCTCCTGATCCACACTCCTCCTGATCCACATTCCTCCTGAACTCCTCCTGATCCACATTCCTCCTGAACTCCTCCTGAACTCCTCCTGAACTCCTCCTGAACTCCTCCTGAACTCCTCCTGATCCACACTCCTCCTGATCCACACTCCTCCTGATCCACACTCCTCCTGAACTCCTCCTGAACTCCTCCTGATCCACACTCCTCCTGATCCACATTCCTCCTGAACTCCTCCTGATCCACATTCCTCCTGAACTCCTCCTGAACTCCTCCTGATCCACACTCCTCCTGATCCACACTCCTCCTGATCCACACTCCTCCTGAACTCCTCCTGATCCACATACTTGTGTGTACTTGTGTGTACTTGGATGCAGTACTTGGATGCAGTACTGTAGTACTCGTGTGTACTTGGATGCAGTACTTGGATGCAGTACTGCAGTACTTGTGTGTACTTGGATGCAGTACTTGGATGCAGTACTGTAGTACTCGTGTGTACTTGGATGCAGTACTTGGATGCAGTACTGTAGTACTCATGTGTACTTGGATGCAGTACTTGGATGCAGTACTGTAGTACTCGTGTGTACTTGGATGCAGTACTTGGATGCAGTACTTGGATGCAGTACTGTAGTACTCGTGTGTACTTGGATGCAGTACTTGGATGCAGTACTGTAGTACTTGTGTGTACTTGGATGCAGTACTGTAGTACTCGTGTGTACTTGGATGCAGTACTTGGATGCAGTACTGTAGTACTCGTGTGTACTTGGATGCAGTACTGTAGTATTCGTGTGTACTTGGATGCAGTACTGTAGTATTCGTGTGTACTTGGATGCAGTACTTGGATGCAGTACTGTAGTACTCGTGCGTATTTACCGAGGCCTGATTGAGGACGATGACGTGGATCCCTCGGCCCTGCTCCCTCATGTCGTCCTCCAGAACCTGACGCACAACAACAGTTACACAACACACACACACACACACATACACACACAACAACAGTTACACAACACACACACACACACAACAGTTACACAACACACACACACACAACAAGTTACACAACACATACACACACAACAAGTTACATAACGCACACACACACACAACAGTAGTTACACAACACACACACAACAGTTAAACAACACATACACACACAAGTTACACAACACACACAACAACAGTTACACAACACATACACACACAAGTTACACAACACACACACACAACAGTTACACAACACACACACACAACAGTTACACAACACACACACATACACAACAACAGTTACACAACACACGCAACAGCACAGTTGCAGGTGAGAGCGACAAGTGTGACAGGTGAGACTGACAGGTGAGAGCGACAAGTGTGACAGGTGAGACTGACAGGTGAGAGCGACAGGTGTGACAGACAGGTGAGAGCAAAAGGTGTGACTGACAGGTGAGAGCGAAAGGTGTGACTGACAGGTGAGAGCGAGAGGTGTGACAGGTGAGACTGACAGGTGAGACAGGTGAGACTGACAGGTGAGAGCGACAGGTGTGACAGGTAGGGATGTAACAATACCTGAAATATCGTGATATTGTCAAAAGTCCTAGAGTCGAGAGCAGAGAATCTCAAGTGTCCTCACGATATGTCGAATTACACGTCTCTGCTTCAATTAATACTTAAGGTGATTCTAATGTTTTTCTGATTCTAATGTCTTTATTTGTGGTTCTAATGTCTTTGTGATTTTAATGTCTTTATTTGTGATTCTAATGTCTTTGTGATTCTAATGTCTTTATTTGTGATTTTAATGTCTTTATTTGTGATTCTAATGTCTGTGATTCTAATGTCTTTGTGATTCTAATGTCTTTGTGATTCTAATGTCTTTATTTGTGATTCTAATGTTTTTCTGATTCTAATGTCTTTATTTGTGTTTCTAATATTTTTCTGATTCTAATGTCTTTATTTGTGGTTCTAATGTCTTTATTTGTGATTCTAATGTCTTTATTTGTGATTTTAATGTCTTTGTGATTCTAATGTCTTTATTTGTGATTTTAATGTCTTTATTTGTGATTTTAATGTCTTTGTGATTCTAATGTCTTTGTGATTCTAATGTCTTTGTGATTTTAATGTCTTTGTGATTTTAATGTCTTTGTGATTCTAATGTCTTTGTGATTCTAATGTCTTTATTTGTGATTCTAATGTCTTTATTTGTGATTTTAATGTCTTTGTGATTCTGTCTTTATTTGTGATTCTAATGTCTTTTTTGTGATTCTAATGTCTTTATGTGTGATTCTAGTGTCTTTATTTGTGATTTTAATGTCTTTATTTGTGATTTTAATGTCTTTGTGATTTTAATGTCTTTGTGATTCTAATGTCTTTGTGATTCTAATGTCTTTGTGATTCTAATGTCTTTGTGATTCTAATGTCTTTGTGATTCTAATGTCTTTATTTGTGTTTCTAATATTTTTCTGATTCTAATGTTTTTATTTGTGGTTCTAATGTCTTTATTTGTGATTCTAATGTCTTTATTTGTGATTCTAATGTTTTTCTGATTCTAATGTCTTTATTTGTGGTTCTAATGTCTTTATTTGTGTTTCTAATATTTTTCTGATTCTAATGTCTTTATTTGTGATTTTAATGTCTTTATTTGTGGTTCTAATGTCTTTATTTGTGATTCTAATGTCTTTATTTGTGATTCTAATGTTTTTCTGATTCTAATGTCTTTATTTGTGTTTCTAATATTTTTCTGATTCTAATGTCTTTATTTGTGATTCTAATGTCTTTATTTGTGATTTTAATGTCTTCATTTGTGATTTTAATGTCTTTATTTGTGGTTCTAATGTCTTTATTTGTGGTTCTAATGTCTTTGTGATTCTAATGTGTTTATTTGTCATTTTAATGTCTTTGTGATTCTGTCTTTATTTGTGATTCTAATGTCTTTATTTGTGATTCTAATGTTTTTCTGATTCTAATGTCTTTATTTGTGTTTCTAATATTTTTCTGATTCTAATGTCTTTATTTGTGATTCTAATGTCTTTATTTGTGATTTTAATGTCTTTATTTGTGGTTCTAATGTCTATTTGTGGTTCTAATGTCTTTATTTGTGATTCTAATGTCTTTATTTGTGGTTCTAATGTCTTTGTGATTCTAATGTCTTTATTTGTGTTTCTAATATTTTTCTGATTCTAATGTCTTTATTTGTGATTTTAATGTCTTTATTTGTGGTTCTAATGTCTTTATTTGTGATTCTAATGTCTTTATTTGTGATTCTAATGTTTTTTCTGATTCTAATGTCTTTATTTGTGGTTCTAATGTCTTTATTTGTGTTTCTAATATTTTTCTGATTCTAATGTCTTTATTTGTGATTTTAATGTCTTTATTTGTGGTTCTAATGTCTTTATTTGTGATTCTAATGTCTTTATTTGTGATTCTAATGTTTTTCTGATTCTAATGTCTTTATTTGTGTTTCTAATATTTTTCTGATTCTAATGTCTTTATTTGTGATTCTAATGTCTTTATTTGTGATTTTAATGTCTTTATTTGTGATTTTAATGTCTTTATTTGTGATTTTAATGTCTTTATTTGTGGTTCTAATGTCTTTATTTGTGATTCTAATGTCTTTATTTGTGGTTCTAATGTTTTTCTGATTCTAATGTCTTTATTTGTGGTTCTAATGTCTTTATTTGTGATTTTAATGTCTTTGTGATTCTGTCTTATTTGTGATTCTAATGTCTTTGTGGTTTTAATGTCTTTATCTGTGATTCTAATGTCTGTGATTCTAATGTCTTTATTTGTGATTTTAATGTCTTTGTGATTCTAATGTCTCTATTTGTGATTTTAATGTCTTTGTGATTCTAATGTCTTTATTTGTGATTTTAATGTCTTTGTGATTCTAATGTCTTTATTTGTGATTTTAATGTCTTTGTGATTCTAATGTCTTTATTTGTGATTCTAATGTCTTCACCGTGGTGCAGCAGAAGCTAAAAAACACAGGGAACTACATAGACCATGATCCTTTGCTGTTGTCAGTGCAGACGACATAAAAAAACTTTTATTAAGCACTTCTTTTAAATCTTAATTCTTCATATTCTTCACAGGACCAAAGGCTTTTCGAGGATTTTTAAAGAAAAAAACAGCATCTCCACAAAATATCTCAATAAATATCGTACCATGAGATGCATATCGTGAAAGTATCGTATCGGAGGATTTTGATATTGTTACATCCCTAGTGACAGGTGAGATCAACAGGTGTGACAGGTGAGGTGTGACAGGTGCACTGACCGTGGTGCCGTCCACTGCCACATACACTTTAGAGCGACTGGAGTAAACCTCGATGTCCAGGACTCTCCTCCCATGGACCGGTCTGCGAGGAGTCTGAGGGCCTCCAGGGTCCTCTGAGGAACACAACCAGAACCAGGACTGAACCAGGACCAGGACTGAACCAGAACCAGGACTGAACCAGGACCAGGACTAAAACAGGACTGAACCAGAACCAGGACCAGGACTATAACAAGACTGAACCAGAACCAGGACTATAACAAGACTGAACCAGAACCAGGACTGAACCAGGACCAGGACTGAACCAGGACCAGGACTATAAGAGGACTGAATCAGAACCAGGACTGAACAAGGACTAAACCAGGCCTAACCCAGGCCTAACCTGGGTCTAACCTGGGTCTAACCCGGGTCTAACCCGGGTCTAAACCAGGAGTGAACCAGGTCTAAATCAGGTCTAATTCTAAACTAGGTCTAATCCAGGTCTAAACCAGGTCTAAACCAGGTCTAAACCAGGTCTAAATCAGGTCTAAATCAGGTCTAAACCAGGTCTAAACCAGGTCTAAATCAGGTCTAAACCAGGTCTAAACCAGGTCTAAACCAGGTCTTACCGTATTCAGGGGCCTGTTCTTCGTCGGCCGCTCGTCTCGTGTCTAAAATGAGTTTGATGTTCACGATGACGGTGACGACGAGAAACAGGACGGCGCCAGCCTGAAATACAACATAACATTTACACACAACAACATCTACACAACATTTACACACAACAATATTTACAAAAGGAGAAATTTAATTTGTCAACTGGACAGAGTTTATTTGGTCGAATACGTTTCTCAGCTCATCCAAGCTGCTTCTTCAGTTCTGGTCAGATGCTGGCGGACACTGCCTTATATCTGCCTGAAGGGGGCGCTAACTACAATGAAATAACTCTGAGACACACATATTTATTTACAGTTTCTGTTAGTTCGGTGAGTCTATTCAATATGGAGTGGGAGTGGGGGAGTAGTTAGCAGAACCATTCAGGGCCATGATGGTGTTTTCACACCTCTGGACATGTCCTGGCTAGTCCCATTGTTTTCTCTGTTTGTTTTGATTTAGGTTTGAGGATAGAGTTATAGATGGAGACAAATGATGTCTGAGACCTCCATTTCTGTTCAAGGAAGGATTCTCTTTCTTGACAAAAATAGCTTCTTTAACTCCTCCTCTCAAACCAGTTCTTTTGTCCACCAGCATCTGACCAGAACTGAAGAAGCAGCTTGGATGAGAAACGTATTCGACCAAATAAACTCTGTCCAGTTGACAAATTAAATTTCTCCTTTTGCCGTGGATTCTACCGGGACGACTGAGGGATTCTACACACATCTTAAGAACAACATTTACACACAACAACATTTACACACATATATTTACACGTAAATATAAGTTCACACAATTACACTCACAGTGATTTACACATGACAGACTTAAGGTAGAGACTCAGGTGTGTGTGTGAGGGGACAGGTGCAGAGGACAGGGGGACAGGAGCAGAGGACGGGGGGACAGGTGCAGAGGACGGGGGGACAGGTGAGGAGGACGGGGGGACAGGTGAGGAGGATGGGGGGACAGGTGCAGAGGACGGGGGGACAGGTGCAGAGGACGGGGGGACAGGTCAGTACCTGGCAGGTCCTGCGGAGCGTCCTGCGGTTGGTCAGTTTGTATTTCCAACTCAGGTAGACGCTGCGCTGCGTTCGGGGGATGAAGGGTTTGGCTCGCGGGTTCGGCGTCCACGACTCCATGTTTACGTTATGACATCGCGTTGCCGCGGTGACGTCACAGTGACATCACAGGCCAGACTCCACGTCCTCCTGAAAAGCAAACATTTGTGTATTTGTTACAGTCCAACGCTCCAGCAGACGCACACACAGACGCGCGCGCGCGCGCACACACACACACACACACACACACACACACACACACACACACACACACAGAGGTGAGAAAGACAGACTCTTAGTGCTGGAGTGATGCTAACTGTCGGCACGGCTCTGTTTGAAGCAGACTTTAGTCGGAGTTTTAGGGTTCGGGTTGGGGACAGTTCGTATCATGGGTTTGTTTTTCTTCTTTCTTCATTCACAGTTTGGAGACTGAGTCCTGTTCAGACTCAGGATGATGAAATCACACGAGACACGTTTCCTGCTGAAAATGATTTCGTGTTTTGATTTTTCACGTGACGCTTCAGTCACGTGAAGCGTCACGTTTGTCCTGAAGTCGTTTAAAGCTCGAGGACAGAAAGACGAGCGAGTTTCATCTGCACCGAACCCTCAGAACGAGACTTGGAGCTGGAACTAGAGCAGATCTAACGCACACCGGCCCCGGGGCTCACCGGGGCTCACTGGGGCTCATGCGGGGCAGACTCACCGGCTCCGGCGAGGCCATGGCTCCGGCCGCGGTTTGGAGGAAAAACAGAAACAACAGAAACAAATCCACAAACTGCGGCTGAAGCTAATGCTAACGCTAATGCTAAAGCAGAGGACGCGGTTTGTATACGTCACTGTCCCGCGACACTGCTGTGAGATCAGACTGCCCCCTGCTGGGACACAGCGGCACTGCGGCGGAGAGAATTGATTTAATTTATTTAAACAATATGAGTTATTATTTTATTTATTGAGGCTAAAATAAAATATAAACTTGAACACAGAAATCTTGATCCACAGAAGTTTATTTTTTCTGTAAACTTTTATTTTTCACAAACGTCGAGACAGAACTGAGCATGCTCCAAGTGTCACATGACCAACGCACGACACAAACACTCCGGTCGTCACGGAAACGCTTTTATGATTTTATTTTCTCTGTTTCTTATAAAAGTTAAAATTTACACAAAGCAGCGACAAAAAAGTCAAGACTCAAATCTGAAACAGAAAACAAATAAAACAAGAGGAAGGATGCAAGTCCTCCACCAACCAGTGGGACCTGGTTTAGATCTGGTTTAGACCTGGTTCAGATTTAGTCCTGGTTCAGTCCTGGTTCAGTCCTGGTTTAGTCCTGGTTTCGTCCTGAACACTGGTTGGTTGTGAGGTAGTTTATTTCTTAAACACTTCTGTGCAGAAAAAGACATAAAAACATAAAACCTGGACAGTTTGAAACGACTTAAACTCAAATCTTTGGTCAAAAGTGAAATTATAAAGTGTCGAAAATCGTTTCACAAACTTCACAAAACACAAATATGTTACAGAAAAATGTGCAATTTTGATACAAATTTCCTGAATCTCTCCCAAAACCTCAAACTAAACCTGTTTCAAAGCCTCAGATGCCCTCCCATCACAGTACCACATGTAACCAGCACAGCACTCTGTGTCAGATGCCCTCCCATCAAACCCTTCACTCATGGCCTTGTTCCTAAACCTGATCCTTCAGAAAAGACCTGAACATTTAACTCCAAAAAACTAAAAACAGACATAAAAAGAAAATCATCTGTGACTCTGCAGTCCTGGTTTAGTCCTGGTTTAGACCTGGTTTAGTCCTGGTTTAGACCTGGTTTAGTCCTAGTTTAGACCTGGTTCAGTCCTAGTTTAGTCCTGGTTTAGATCTGGTTTAGTCTCTGGTTTAGTCCTGGTTTAGTCCTAGTTTAGTCCTGGTTTAGTCCTAGTTTAGTCCTGGTTTAGTCCTAGTTTAGTCCTGGTTCAGTCCTGGTTTAGTCCTGGTTTAGTCCTAGTTTAGTCCTGGTTCAGTCCTGGTTCAGTCCTGGTTCAGTCCTGGTTTAGACCTGGTTTAGACCTGGTTTAGTCCTGGTTTAGTCCTGGTTTAGTCCTGGTTCAGTCCTGGTTCAGTCCTGGTTTAGTCCTGGTTCAGTCCTGGTTCAGTCTCTGGTCTCTTTTAGAAAATGGAAGACTTGTATTTTTTGTATTTTTCAGAACTTAAATTTTAAAGAGGAAGGGGCGGGGCTTGTGTAAGAGGAAGGGGCGGGGCTTGTGTAGGAGGAAGGGGCGGGGCTTGTGTAAGTGCTCAGTTTCAGTTTAAATAAATCTGCCTCTTTGACTAAACTGTGCATAAATAAATAAATCAATCAATAAATAAATACACTTTAATAAATGAAGTCTGAAATCCTTTAAATAAACTCTGGACTTTGGTTTCTACGGCGACGATCAGCCACAAACAGGAAGAGGGTTTAACTGAATGGCCGAAACGTCTGAAGCATCAGGGCATCTGGCTGAAAATGTAGTGACTTTAAAAGTGCTTTACTACACTAAACTGACCGTTGTGAGCTTTAAGTCATGTTCAGTGTTTCCTCCTCAAACACAGCAGAGGATTATGGGACATTTAAAGTGTCCCTTTCGTTCAGTTGTTCTGAGTTAAACCTTCTTTCTCTTTCCGTTGTTTTAAACTTTGCACAAATCGCCGCCATAGTTTCTGTAAATGGAACTCAAACCTCCTTAAATCCATAAACGTGAGTCTGTTTTTGTGCACTTCAGACTCACAGCAGCAACAGCAGCACTTTCGTTTGAGACTTTTCTCCTGAATGTTTGCTCCAAACTCTTCCATAGAAATCTGAAATCTGAAATGAAAATCTGAAATTGTGTCTGAACTTCAGGGTTTCAGTCGTAGCAGCAAAACTCACATTCAAACTTTGTGCAAATTGAGCAAAAATGACGTTCTCGAAATGTTACAAAAATGCCAAAAGTCAAAGTGACGAGTTTCAGCCTTTCAACGAGATCCTCCAAGAAACGAATCGTTTTGTTTCAGTTTTCAGTAAAAACCACAGACTGTATAAAGAAGTGAGACCAGCTCCAAACGAAGCTCATGGAGGCCAGCAGATCTTCTGCCTGATTGGTCTGTTCTTAAAGTTCAGATCTTGACCCCAGGATCATGTAGAGCGGGTTCAGACCAACATCTGAAGTCCTGGTTTAGTTCTGGTTTAGATCTGGTTAATTGAACATTCTCAGGTCAGAATGAGGAGCCTGAGAGCAGCAGTTACAGAGAGACTGGAGCCAAAGTCCATGGAGCCCAATCACGCCCATGAACACTTCCTGTTTGGAGCGCGGCGGTTAGCAGGTTAGCTGCGTCCACTTACATATACAGTCTGTGGTCAAAATGAATCCAAAAGTTTAAACCTGATGTGAAAAAAGTGTTTTTAAACATCGGAGTTTGTTTCTGAATCCAAAAGTCTCAAAAGTCCTGAAGTCTTTTGTTCAGGTTCAGGAAGCAGGTTTCAGTTCCTCTCCTTTTCCCCAAGCGCTCTGACCTTTGACCTGCTTCGGTTTTATACATTTTTGTACAAAGTTCTTCTTGTCTCGTCTTCTGAAGATTCAAGTTTGTGTCCATAAGAATTCCTCCTCCTCATTGCACTTTGAGTTTCAATTTTATTTTTCTTCACGTTTAGAAGTGCTACAAAAACTGGAACATGTTTCTTATTTTTTAGATCTCATGTTTTCGTCTGAAGGTTCCTCTAAAAGTTCCTTTGAAGGTTCCTCTGAAGGTTACTCTGAAGGTTACTCTGAAGGTTCCTCTGAAAGTTCCTCTGAAAGTTCCTCTGAAAGTTCCTGGGTTCTTTCTCCTGAAGATCAAACTCTGAGCTCAGTTTTGGTCCTGTCCTCCTCCTCCTCTTCCTCCCTCTCTCCTGTCGTCTCGTCCTCCCTCGTTTCCTCCCCTGTCCCTGCCACCTCACCCCCTGTCTCCGCCCACACTGGCCTCTGCAGTCTCACGTCCAGCTCCTGGTTGTGTTGGACCAGTGAAGTCCGGTTGTAGAACTGGACCAGGTCTTGGAGGTTCCTGAAGAGAGTCGAGGGTTCAAATCCCAGACCTTGGTCCGAGCAGAAGATCACACAGTGCCGCACCTGCGACGCCACCCTGAGGACACAACAGGAAGGACTCTGTTATTAAAACGAGGACACACCGTGTGACCTGTGACCTCTGCGTGCTCTTACACGAGGGAGCAGGCGTAGCAGTGCCTCCGGCTGCTCTCTCGGATCAGGAATGTTCCCGACGGTTTTCCCTGAAGAACCTCCTCAGCCTGAGAGCGACGCAGAGACCCCACGAACCAGGAGCTGAGTGGCCACATGGGGGCGGGGTCACAGGAGTAGGGGGCGGGGTCTGGCGGTGGCGTTTGGACTCCGGTTTGGTTCAGGCGGCTGTGAGGAGCAGAGGGAGGCGTTAGGGTAAGGTGCATTTCCATGAAGATCATTCAGCTGTTCAGAGCTGTTCACATCCTGGACACAGCTGACCCGCTGACCCGCTAACGCCCCTCTGTCTGTACCTGCTGCTGTCAGGCTCCTCACTCTGACCTTTGACCCTCTACATGACCCTGGGTTCAGTTCAACATTTTGTCCCAAATCCAGATCTGAACTTTAAGAACAGACCAATCAGACGCCTTCTCTCCCCGGGGCCCCTCCCACGAGAACAGACCAATCAGACGCCTTCTCTCCCCGGGGCCCCTCCCACTAGAACAGACCAATCAGACGCCTTCTCTCCCCGGGGCCCCTCCTGACAGCAGCAGGTACAGAGAGAGGGGCCACGCTTTTTACACACAAACTGAACTGGAGCCAGAGTCCATGGAGCCCAGTCACGCCCATGAACACTTCCCTTTTGGTTACGGGTTAGCGGGTTAGAAATGTCCTCAGACATGTCCCGTCTGTGGTCAGTCCCCATGTGTCTCGTCTCAGACCTGAGCAGATCCTCGGTGCTCCTCTGGGTCTGGACCAGGTCCGGTCTGAGCCGGTCCAGACTCTGCTCCGTGTCTCTGAGCTCCTGGACTTTAAACTCCAGCTCCTGCTCCAAACGAGTCCTGGTCTCTCGGATCTCAACCAGTCTAGACCTCAGCCGGTTCCAATCCAGACCAGAGTCCAGACCAGAGTCCTGACCAGAGTCCTGACCAGAGTCCTGACCAGAGTCCTGACCAGAGTCCAGACTCGAGTCCAGACCAGAGTCCAGACCCGAGTCCAGACCCGAGTCCTGACCCGAGTCCTGACCCGAGTCCTGACCCGAGTCCTGACCCAAGTCCTGACCCGAGTCCTGACCCAAGTCCAGAACCGAGTCCTGGTTTTGGTCCAGATCCTGGTCTTTGCACTGGTCCTCAAAGATCTTTATGGTCTCATTAAAAGCTTCAATCGCTGTTTGCTTCATTTGAATTTCCTGAAAAACACAAACAATCCTGATTTAGTTCCAGTTTAGTCCGGTTTAGTCCTGGTTTAGTCCTGATTTAGTTCTGATTTAGTTCTGATTTAGTTCTGATTTAGTTCTGATTTAGTTCTGGTTTAGTTCCAGTTTAGTTCCAGTTTAGTTCCAGTTTAGTTCCAGTTTAGTCCGGTTTAGTCCTGGTTTAGTCCTGATTTAGTTCTGATTTAGTTCTGATTTAGTTCTGATTTAGTTCTGATTTAGTTCTGGTTTAGTCCCAGTTTAGTCCCGGTTTAGTCCCGGTTTAGTCCCGGTTTAGTCCCGGTTTAGTCCCGGTTTAGTCCTGGTTTAGTTCCAATTTAGTCCTGGTTTAGTCCTGGTTTAGTTCTGGTTTAGTCCTGGTTTAGTTCAGGTTTAGTCCTGGTTTAGTTCTGATTTAGTTCTGGTTTAGTCCCAGTTTAGTCCTGGTTTAGTCCTGGTTTAGTTCTGGTTTAGTCCTGGTTTAGTTCCAGTTTAGTCTTGGTTTAGTCCTGGTTTAGTTCTGGTTTAGTCCTGGGTTAGTCCTGGTTTAGTTCTGGTTTATTCCAAGTTTAGTCCTGGTTTAGTTCTGGTTGTACCTGTCTGGTCTTTTGGAGCAGATCTTGAAGTCGGTCAAATTCTCGACTTTTTTCCTGAAATTGATTTAAAGTTTCCTGAAGTTTTTCCTTCATGAGCTCCTCCTCCTCCTCCTTTAGCTCCGCCCCCTTCTCCTTTAGCCCCGCCTCCTCCTCCTTTAGGTCCGCCCCCTCGTCCAGGAGCTCCGCCTCCTGCTGTAGCTCCGCCCCCTCCCTGCACAGTGGTCTTTCCAGTCTCACGTTGAGCACCGGGTTGTAGCTGCTCAGAGTTCTGGTTCTGTGGAACTGGACCAGATCCGGAACCGACCTGAACCGTAGCGGCTCCGAAAACCCGAACCGGCCTCCAGAGACCAGGATCCGGACCAGGACCGTCTCCCCACCGCTCCTGCGGCAGAAAAAGTCACTTTTACTAAAGTTTTGTGTGTCTTTATTTCAGCTAAACTTCACTGGTGGAGAAGTGTGTTTGGGACCTGAGACCTTGCAGGCGCTCAGGAGGACCTTGCAGGTGCTCAGGAGGACCTTGCAGGCACTCAGGGGAACCTTGCAGGCGCTCACCTCAGGCTCAGGGTGTAGTGTCCTGGTTTCCTGTTGGACGAGTCTCGAACCAGAAACGTTCCATCAGGAGAATCCCTCAGAAGAAAACTCACAGATGACCTGAAGGACACAGGGTCAGAAGGTCAAGGGGTCAGAGGGTCAGGGGTCAGAGGAGAGAAAGTGAGACTGACCTGGAGATGTCCCCCCAGTACCATGGCGCCCCCTGCAGGCTCAGGTCAGGAGAGTCTGAGAACTGAGTCTGAGGAGGAGGAGAGAGAGCTGCAGAGAGAAAAGTTTAAAATCAGGAAAAGAACGAGACCAAGACCAGGTCTGGACCAGGACCATGAGCTCTATCAGACCTGCAGACCACGCCCCTCCCCGCAGACCACGCCCCTCCCCACAGACCACGCCCCTCCCCACTTGACTGCACCTGTCGCCTGCAGAAAGCGCCCCTGTCCTGTCAGCTGTGTCATGTTGGTTCCAGTTTTCCTGAATAATAAAAAAAAAACATTTTCTCTTCTGTTTTATTTCCTGAAAATGCGCTAGCTCCGCCCACCGTGTGATGTCAGTAACGTACACACCATGGTGTGTCCTGACCAATCAGAGCGGCGCTAGCTCGGCCTCAGAACGGGGCTATGCTAACTCTTACAAAGCTAACTTTAGGCACTTTGACGATTTAAACGTTTAACAAGTTCAAGTTCACAGTGGGGGCGGGGCTAGGTGTCCATCAGGTGAGTGGAGGTCCGGAGGGGGCAGGGCTAGGTGTTCATCAGGTGAGTGGAGGTCCGGAGGGGGCGGGGCTAGGTGTCCATCAGGTGAGTGGAGGTCTGGACTCTGACATTCGACCCAAATAGGTCTTTCACACGGGGCCGATTCACTAAAGTTCATTCATCAGCACGTTAGCATTAGCGTTAGCCTTGGCATTAGCCTTGGCATTAGCTTTAGCGTTAGCATTAGCGTTAGCGTTAACATTAGCGTTTTCGTGTCAAATCAAACTGAACAGGACCCTGAACGCCCGGACACAGAACAGGAACATGTTTCTTTACACTGCAGAACTTTCCCTCGAGTTTTTAGAACAGATGAAACTTTATGTCAGTGTTTGTTAATGTGTCACCATGGCAACTGCTGAACATTCTGCCATAGACATACATGTAGAACACCCCCATTGTGATGTCACTTCAAAGTATCAATAGAACCAAGAGTCCAGAGACTAAACCAGGACTAAACCAGGACTAAACCAGGTCTAAACCAGGTCTAAACCAGGTCTAAACTAGGACTAACCCAGGACTGAACCAGGACTGAACCAGGACTGAACCAGGACTAAACCAGGACTAAACCAGGACTAAACCAGGTCTAAACCAGGACTGAACCAGAACCAAACCAGGACTAAACCAGGACTAACCCAGGACTAAACCAGGACTAAACCAGGACTGAACCAGGACTAAACCAGGTCTAAACCAGGACTAAACCAGGACTAAACCAGGACTAACCCAGGACTAAACCAGGACTGAACCAGGACTAAACCAGGACTGAACCAGGTCTGAACATCATGTTAGCGTCAGGTGAGACAGGTGAGAGTGTCAGGTGCAGATCTGTGATCACTGAAACTTTCCACATGAAACAAAAACTGACACAAAGTTCAACGTCTTCAGTCAGAAGAAAAAGACTGAAGGATTAGTCCTGGTTTAGTTCTGGTTCAGTCCTGGTTCAGTCCTGGTTCAGTCCTGGTTTAGACCTGGTTTAGACCTGGTTTAGACCTGATTTAGTCCTGGTTTAGTCCTGGTTTAGTCCTGGTTTAGTTCTGGGTTAGTCCTGGTTTAGTTCTGGGTTAGTCCTGGTTTAGTCCTGGTTTAGTCCTGGTTTAGTCCTGGTTCAGCTCAATGATTTGAAATTGTAAAAACAAAAGAACTGAAGAATTCTAAAATAAAAATCTGCAAAAATGTGAGAAAACTGCAGAGAATCGAACTGAAACTGAAACACAGAATTGAAACTGAAACTGAAACACAGAACACGGAACATTTCCAAAGATGATTCAATTCAAACACTTTTCCAAACAAATCTGAAAATCAGATCTGAAACTGTTCTGAAACTCTTCACTCCGTTTCCCTCTGGAGTCGCGCTCGGAGAATTTTCTGAATCGTTGAGTCGTTTTTCAAACTTTTGTCTGACTGCAACAAAAGATCCGAGAACGACGACCCGAGATTTCACATAGATTTGACGTTTTCGTTTCAAAATCACCAAATGGAGCGAAGCGCGGCACCCGTCTGACCGTTTCACGAGGTTTGCACAAAAACATCGGGCCAAATTTAAAGACGAATCTGCAGAAACAAAAACCCAACGGCGAACAAAAGACGAGGAACAAAGAGACCGAGGTTTCACTAAAATCTGAAACTGAAACATGCAGAAGCTCTGAGCTCCGTGCACGCTCACGGAACGGACGCTTCTGTCGAGGAAAAAAAAATTTCAAATATTTGAGTTTGACAAAGTTTTTCTGCAGGAAAAATGAGACTTTGGAAAATGTCACAAAGAGAAAACGTGAAACAGAAACGAGAAACGAGAAAAGTCCAGAAAAACACACGTCCTCTGAAGATTTAAGAAGATTCTGTTTTTGTTCTAAAGAAGAAACAAATGAGTGACAGAGACGGAGGGACGGAGGAGAGAGGAGAGAGGGAAGGAGGGATGGAGGGATGCACAGGAACAATGGAACAAAAGAGCGGAGGACAGGAGCCTCGGTGCTGTGGAGAAACTCGCTCTCACCGTGATGTTCCATGATGATGTCTGTGAGCAGCATGTCTCCGTCTCCGTGGCGACAGGGACAGAGGACACAGGACTGAGGACACAAAGGCTAGGATCCTTCACTCAGGCTTGGACGCTTCATGCTTCCTTCACGCTTCCTCGAGGAGACAAAGCTGCAGGATGCAGCTCGGCTCTTATACTCCGCACCGGCCAATCACGGCGCAGCAGCACAGGGGTTGGACCAATCAGGAAGCAGAGGGGCGGGGCCACACTGAAGGAATGAGGAACAAAGGAAACGAGGAACAAAGGAAGGAAACGAGAGAGGAAACAAAGTGACAAGGAAACATCGCACACATGTCTACACACAACACAACACACACAACACACAACATGACACACAACACACACAACACACAACACACACAACACACAACATGACACACAACATGACACACAACACACAACACACAACGCACAACATGACACACAACACAACACACACAACACAACAGACACAACACAACACACACAACATAACAGACACACAACAGACACAACAGAAACGACACACACAAAACACACAACACAACAGACACAACATGACACACACAACACAAACACACACAACACACAACATGACACACAACACACACAACATAACACACAATACAACACAACACAACACACACAACACAGACACACACACAACACACACACACACACACACACACACACACACACACACACACTCTCTCTCTCTCTCTCTCTCTCTCTGTTGTTGATGGTGAGTTCTGTTCCACTTTGGTGACCTCTGGATGAACTCTCTTTCCTCCTTCTCTTTCTCTCTTTCTGTCTTGGATTTGCTCTGTTTCTTTTTTGAGATTCGAGAATTTTTATGAAACGTAATCTGATTTTGGTTAATTCAGAGTTCACCCCGGAGATCTGAGCACCTGCAGGGTCCTGGTTCGGTCCTGGTTCAGTCCTGGTTTAGTCCTGGTAGATTTTCTAAAACTGAATCGTGTTTATTTTCCCACCTGCTGCTGCAGTGTAACGGAGCTTCAGACAGAGCAGTGCCTCCAGTTTGCATCACACCCCCAGGGAATGTGGATGACGTCAGATGTAAAGGATCAGGGACTCCAGGACTGAACCAGGACTAAATCAGGACTAAACCAGGACTAAACCAGGACTGAACCAGGACTAAACCAGGACTAAACCAGGACTAAACCAGGTCCAAACCAGGTCTAAACCAGGACTGAACCAGGACTGAACCAGGACTAAACCAGGACTAAACCAAGACTAAACCAGGTCTAAACCAGGTCTAAACCAGGACTAAACCAGGACTAAACCAGGTCTAAACCAGGTCTAAACCAGGACTAAACCAGGATCTCAGCTCAGATCTTCAGGTGAACTCTGAATGAACCCAAAAACTGCAACTTTTTAGACAAAAAAAAAAACAGAAGAGCAAATTTAAAGAAAAACAAGAAGAGGAGAAGGAGAGAGGGAGGAGAAGAAGGAGGAGGAGGAGGAAGAGGAGGAGAAGGAGAAGAGGAGGAGGAGAAGGAGAGGAGGAGGAGGAAAAGGAGGAGGAGGAGGAGGAGAGGAGGAGGAGAAGAAGAGGAGGAGGAGGAGGAGGAGAGGAGGAGGAGAAGAGGAGAAGGAGGAGGAAGAGGAGGAGAAGGAGAAGAGGAGGAGGAGAAGGAGAGGAGGAGGAGGAGAAGGAGAGGAGGAGGAGGAGGAAGAGGAGGAGGAGGAGGAGAGGAGGAGGAGGAGGAGAAGGAGGAAGAGGAGAGGAGGAGAGGAGGAGGAGGAGAAGGAGGAAGAGGAGGAGGAGGAGGAGAGGAGGAGGAGGAGGAGGAGAGGAGGACATGTTGTCAGGCTTATCTGACCACAACCTTATCCTTCTGAATAGAAAACTTAGTAAAAAACGCTTCAGTACATACAAAAGAGAAGAACTTGAGGGCATTCCTAAATATAAATATCAAAACTTTCTTGCTGCAGTACAAGAAATAGACTGGAACAGCCATTTAACTGCAATGGAATGTGAAAAGGTCTCTGAAATTTTACATGAAAAACTTGAAAAGACTATTAAAGATTTCTCACAGAAAATTAGGCGCAAGCAACATAAAAACAAGGTTCCATGGATAAATGAGGGCATAATAAAACTTATGAAGGAAAGAGATAGTCTTCTAAAACGAGCCATCAAGACCAAATCTTCTCATGACAGGGGACGTTTCACCATGCTACGAAACAAAGTGGTTAGGACTCTAAGGAAAGCAAAGGCAGACTTTTTTCTGACATTAATTGGAAAGGCTAATGAAAATTGCAAAATAATATGGGATCAGATTAAGAAAATGACTGGTGATCATCCAAAAGCACAGAAAACCCTAGAATTAAAAATAGAAAAACGTCTTGTTACTAATCCAGTAGAAGTGGCACAAACCTTTAATCGATATTTCATTGACTCTGTGGCTACCATTTCCAAGAGTTTTTCATTTGAGATTTTAAATACGTACTCTGTGAATTCACATGCACCTGCTCTTAGTTTAATGAATGTATCTGAACATGATGTACTGCGGGCTATTAACTCAATAAGACCATCTACTGTACAGCTAAAGATATCGTTAGTATGGACTCTGTGATGCTTCGTATGTCACTCATGCAACCAGTTGCAAAGATAATTAACTTGTCTATATCACAAGGAGAGTTTCCAAGCATGTGGAAGTCTGCTGTTGTTGTCCCTATTTTTAAAAATGGTGATCCCTACTCACTGACCAATTATAGACCAATAAGTATATTGCCCATAGTGTCTAAAGTTGCTGAAAAACTGGTATCAGAACAGATCATCAGCCACCTCAACACCACTTCATTTGCTTTGCACCCAATGCAGTTTGGCTTTAGAGCCAACCACTCTACAGAAACAGCCACCTGTTTTTTCACAGAGAATATCCGTCAGTTGTTGGACAAGGGTGGTGTTGTAGGGTCTTCCTGGATCTGAGAAAAGCATTCGACACAGTTAATCATAACATCCTGTTAAACATTTCAATTTCTCTGTTAACACAATAAAGTGGATTCAGGCATATTTAACTGGCTGCACTCAGCACGTTAGAATCCAGTCACATCAATCCTCCGCCCTCAGTATTTCCACCGGTGTGCCACAAGGATCAATACTAGGTCCATTATTATTTTCTCTATATATAAACGACCTTCCGCCTGCTTGTTCTGATATTTCAGTTCAGATGTATGCTGATGATACTGTACTTTATGTTCATGGCAACAACATCACACATGTCGCAGAAAAACTCACACAAGCCATGGCCCATATCACTGGTTACAACATTCATGTTTACAGTTAAACACATCCAAAACTGTTGCTATGTTCTTCACCAAGTCCCCCTGTAAATCTACTGTTGATCCTGATGTCTTTGTGTCAGGCGAACGGCTTCAGGTGGTGAGAGAATACAAATATCTTGGTGTTATTCTCGATCCAAAACTTTCATTCAAGTCCCATGTCAAAACTATCAGTAACCGTATTAAATTCAACCTCAGCAACTTTAGACGCATCAGACATCAAATGTCTATCAGAGCCGCTAAAATGTTTATGTATTCCATGATTCTATCCCATATCACATACTGTCTAACTGTCTGGTCTCACACTACTACCACAGCCCTCAAACCTATTCACACTCTGTACAAACGCACCTTAAAGACTCTGGACTGTAAACCCCATTCATACCACTACTGTCCAATACTACAAAAACACAACCTACTCAGCTGGGAAAACATGATTAAATATGCTCATCTATGTCTGTTGTATAAAGTCATCCATGGTTTGTCTTCTCCTCCACTCAAACAGTTTATTAACATTCGGACCTCTGAACACAGCAGAACCAGAGGAGCAGCGAGAGGGGACTGTATCATCCCCCTCCGGAAAAGTCTGTTTGGTCAAACTACCTTTTCTGTTAGAGCTGCTCAATACTGGAATGCCACAACCATCAGAAACCTCAACACATACACTTCATTTAAAGTACAGTTAAAACAATGGCTCATAGACAATCAAAGCTGTCAACATTAAGACGTCCACCTCTCGCTGCCCCCTGCTGGACACTGGCCTATTGACTGTAAGCTGTTATTATTATTTTTAAGTTATTGAGTGAGAGTGAATATCTGTAATTGACTGGTTATTGATTGTGGGTGAATTCTTGTAATTGAGTTGTCTGAAGTAATGTACTTTTTAGAATGATGAATTTTAACTTTGTAATGTGATTTTCTGTTATGTAGAAGTGACACCAAACATCTATCGAGGGACTACAGATGAAAAATAGCCGTCTGGCTGACTCTGGCATATTTACATGCAAATGTTGATTAATATGCACTGTCCCTGAAATAAAAAAAATAAATAGGAGAGGAGAAGGAGGAGGAGGAGAAGACGAGGAGAAGAGGAGGAGGAGAAGAGGAGGAGGAGAAGAGGAGGAGGAGAAGAGGAGAAGAAGAGAAGGAGGAGAAGAGGAGGAGGAGAGGAGCAGGAGGGGAAGAGGAGGAGGAGAAGACGAGGAGGAGGAGCAGGAGGAGAAGAGGAGGAGGAGAAGAGGAGGGGAAGAGGAGGAGGTTCGTTTATTTAAGGTGTAAAAATGAAACACATTCATTGTTTTTGTCGTTTTCCATAAAAATCTTGTGGTTTTGTTTTATTGAAAAGCGGCGCCTCCTTCAGGACAAATACAAATACTGCATTTTTCTCCAAAATCTCAAATTCAAACTTTAAAATCCCCAAATCAAAATCAAATCAAAATCAACTTCAGAAGAAAAAACAGACTGTATTTTTTATTTCTAATTGTTTTTTATTTATTCAGAGCAGCAGGTTTCACCTCGAGACCTTTCGGCTCCAGAAGAAGATCTGTCCTGACCTCTGACCTCTGACCTGAGACACCACGATCTGTCCTGACCTCTGACACCACGATCTGTCCTGACGTTTGACCTCACGATCTGTCCTGACCTCTGACCTGAGACACCACAATCTGTCCTGACCTGAGCTTTAGTCCAACCCCAAAGTTTTACACAGACTCTGGCCTCGTTTCACCAAGGCCGAGGTCTTCTTCCAGAAGCTGAAGTCTTCTTCCAGAGGCCGAAGTCTTCTTCCAGAGGCCGAGGTCTTCTTCTAGAGGCAGAGGTCTTCCAGTGGCTGAGGTCTTCTTCCAGAGGCTGAGGTCTTCTTCCAGAGGCCGAAGTCTTCTTCTAGAGGCAGAGGTCTTCTTCCAGAGGTAGAGGTCGTCTTCTAGAGGCAGAGGTCTTCCAAAGGCCGAGGTCTTCTTCCAGAGGCAGAGGTCTTCCAAAGGCCGAGGTCTTCTTCCAGAGGCAGAGGTCTTCTTCCAGAGGCTGAAGTCTTCTTCAACCACTGGAGATCAAAGCTCAGTCCACTTCCTGTTTCTTTAAAAATGGCGCCTCCTCTCCCGTTTCTCTTGCCGTGGTCACAGGGGAGGACAGAAGAGGACAGAGGAGGAGGAGGACAGAGGAGGAGAGGAGGACAGAGGAGGAGAGGAGGACAGAGGAGAAGAGGAGAGGAGGACAGAGGAGGAGACAGGAGGACAGAAGAGGACAGAGGAGGACAGAGGAGAAGGGGAGAGGACAGAGGAGGAGACAGGAGGAGGACAGAAGAGGACAGAGGAGGAGGACAGAGGAGGAGAGGACAGAGGAGAAGAGGAGAGGACAGAGGAGAGGAGGAGACAGGAGGAGGACAGAGGAGGAGGAGGACAGAGGAGGAGAGGAGGACAGAGGAGAGGACAGAGGAAAGGAGGAGGACAGAGGAGGAGACAGGAGGACAGAGGAGGAGAGAGGAGACAGGAGGACAGAGGAGGAGAAAGGAGGACAGAGGAGGACAGAGGAGGAGACAGGAGGACAGAGGAGGACAGATGTCAGTGCTTCAGGTCTGTCAGATGTGAAGTGTTCAGAGGAGCAGAACACTGAACTCAAAAAAATTCCAGATTTATTTAATTTCATCAGATTTTTTCAGACACAGAAACAAAAAGAATTTCACTGAAAATGAGTTTCAAACTTTTGTATAAATCTTTAAATGTTTTTAGAATATGATTTTATGGATTCTGATGATGGAGCTGAAACGTTCCAAGTCTCCAGAGAAGAATGATTCTCCCGCAGGTCGCAGGATTCACACAAATGTAAACAGATAAAAAAGCACATTCTGGAACATTCAGAGCAAAAGAAAACGGCCAAAAAAAACACGAAAAGTGCAAAGACGCGGCGGGAATTCTGTTTGGTAAAAAAACTCACTGTAAAAAACACCACCTCCATGTGACCAGCATCAGCCAATCAGACGCCACTCAGAATTTAATCTGAGCTTTTTATTTGCTAATGTGTGCACTGTGTCACCATGGCAACTGCTGAACATTCCACCATAGATACACATGTAGAACACCCCAGGGAGACGTCACTGCAGGAGCATCGACAGAATCTGGAGCCCATGAGTTCCATAACAACCAAAGAGCCAATCAGGAGCGAGAATGTTCATGGTCCCGCCCCTTAGCAATGCTGTCAATCAAACCGCGGTGGATAGCGGGCTAGCGGGTTAGCACGTTAGCTGTGTCCACAGAGTCGTCCAGGCTGGGCTCAGGAGGACAGAGGTCTGAGATGTTCGAGGTTTTTTGCAGCAGAACCTGTCGGACTCAGACCGGGCCGTGGTCCTGCGGTTCTGTTTGGTCCTTTTTCACTTTCGGGTCGGCTCCGGTTTGTTTTGACCCATAATCCCAGAGTCCAGTTTTGGAGGGTTTCTGCATTCCTCCAGGGGGCGCTCTTTGTGCCATGGAAGCTCCTGGTTCTGCTTCGGCCTTTGCGCCTGTCGAGCTTAGACAGGTGCGCTCCTGGCTCTGAAGCTTCACCGGACCCAGAAAACTTTTCACTGACGATTCCCGACTCGAGATCTGAGCCGAGAGTCTGCGATTGTCTGCGTCCTTTTTCCTTTTGGACAAACCTGGAGACGAGACCGGACCGGGACCGGGTCTGGACTCTGGACCAGAGCCGGCTCCAGGACCCAGTGTGGACTCTGAACTGGGTTTTTCTGCTGATTCGGACTCAAAAGTGGTTCCTGTTTTTAGAGACGAGGTCAAACCAGCAGAAACACTCAGTCCTGGTTCAAGTCCTGGACTTGGATCTAGTCTTGGATCTAGTCTTGAGTCTGGTCTTGGGTCTATTCTTGGATCTAGTCTTGGATCTAGTCTTGGGTCTGGTCTTGGGTCTGGTCTTGGGTCTGGTCTTGGGTCTGGTCTTGGATCTAGTCTTGGATCTAGTCTTGGATCTAGTCTTGGATCTAGTCTTGGATCTAGTCTTGGATCTAGTCTTGGATCTAGTCTTGGTCTAGAGCTGATCCCCGTTTCTGAAAGGGTTCCATTTTGCTTCTTTACCTCCACTGAGACTTTATCTGTACAAATACTAGTGGTACTTCTGTCTGTAGTAGTAGTAGTAGTAGTAGTAGTAGTAGTAATAAATACTGAAGTAGTGGCTGCAGTTTTAGGGGGCAGTGGTTTAAAGAAAGTCTCTGGTCCGGTCTCTGGTCCTGGTCTGGACTGGGTCTGTCTGCCGAGGGCGGGTTGGTTCTTTGGTGGCAGCGGTTTGGCGAAAGTGTCCTTCTCACCCGCCCCCTGACGCCCAGCCCCCTGACGCTCCGCCCCCTCGGCGCCGGCGATCTCTGGGCTTCTTCTTTGTGGTTTCGGTTTCACAAACGGGCCTCGTTCCAGCGTTCTGAAGGCGCTCCCGAGTTTAAGGCAGAACTCCGCCCCCTGGGACTGAAAGGGGGCGGGGCTGAACGTGGCAAGTTGCGGGGAGGGGGACAGACACAGAGACGGCAGAGTCCCGCCCGGTCCGGCCCAGATGATCTCCGGTTCGGTCTCTGGTCCCGATTTAGTCCTGGGTCTACAGAAGTCCGGGTCCTCGTCCTCAGAGGAGTCCACCTCGTGGATGGCGTCCTGTTTCTGCAGAGACTCGCGCCGCTCGGCTCGGTCCTGGCGAATCGTCGACAGTTTGTCCTTCAGTTTGGACTGAGACCGGACCACAGGGGGACCGGGGACCAGAGGCGGACCGAGGACCACAGGCGGACCGAGGACCACAGGCGGACCGGGGACCACAGGCGGCCCGGGGACCACAGGCGGCCCGGGGACCACAGGCGGCCCGGGGACCACAGGCGGACCGGGGACCACAGGCGGACCGAGGACCACAGGCGGCCTGGGGACCACAGGCGGACCAGGGTCCAGAGATGGGTCCTGCACCAGAGATAGGACTGAGTTAGAACAGAGTCTGAAAAATAGTCCCTGTTTAGTCCCTGATTTAGACCCAGTTTAGTCCCGGTTTAGTCTCCGGTTTAGTCCCGGTTTAGTCCCGGTTTAGTCCCGGTTTAGTCTCTGGTTTAGTCCTAGTTTAGTCCCTGGTTTAGTCTCTGGTTTAGTCTCTGGTTTAGTCTCTGGTTTAGTCTCTGGTTTAGTCCCAGTTAAATGCCGGTTCACCTGCAGACTGTGAGTTGGGTCCAGGCCCGGTTTCATGGCGGGTGTGGCTGCAGTTCCGGGGCTGAGGGCACAGGGGGCGCTCAAACTCAGGGCGCACACACTCGGGGCGCTCACACTCAGGGCGCACACACTCGGGGCGCTCACACTCGGGGCGCTCACACTCGGCTTCTCTGCAGACTGTACTCTCTGCAACAGGGGCGAGCGAGAGGGGTCCCCACTTTTAGGGCGGGAAACCTGCCGGGGAACAGGGGACACCTGCCGGGTGACAGGGGGCGAGGAGTGGAGCGACACTGGGAACTGAGAGAGAGAGAAAGAGAGAGAGAGAGAGAGAGCAGGGGGGGGGGGAGAGAGGGAGGGAGAGAGAGAAGAGAGAGAGAGAGAAGAGAGAGAAGGGGGGGGGGGGGGGGGGAGATGATGTACAGTTAAAGTTCCTGTATTTATATTAAATTGACTCTGAGCTTTAATCCAAGTTCTAAAGTTCTAACGTTCTGATGTTCCTCCTCAAAAACAGACCTGGAGTTGTGTTTGTTTCAGTCACATGTTTGAGGAACTTTTTATTATTAGTCTGTCTACATCTCCAAAGCTCCAAACACTCTGTTCCACCTCGTCCCTCCTGATCACCAGAGGGGGCTCTTTGTGCAGGTCGAGAACCTCACAACAACAAAGTCCCTCCTGACCTCCTGGTGTCCCACGTGAGTCCACGCGGTCACCAGAGACACAGCTCAGTCTGTTCTTCTTCTGGGCTGAGTGCTCCAGGTCAAGTGTGTAAAAACGGGACAGGTGAGGACAGGTGAGGTTCTTTAGAAGCAGAGGTGGAGGTCATTAAACAGAGTTGCGTCTCTCAGGACCGACAGGTGTGAGACCTTGGACCAGGAGTCTGTGTACCTCCTGAGCGGCTCGAGTGGAGAGCCTCTGGATGCAACAGCCTCCTGGACTTCACCGTCAGTGTTTGCCCAATTCTCCGGTTCACCTGAGGGGTCCTGAGAGGTCCTGAGGGGTCCTGAGAGGTCCTGAGAGGTCCTGAGGGGTCCTGAGGGGTCCTGAGGGGTCCTGAGGCCATCCATCTCATGAGACAGAAATGTGTTTGTGATTTGGATCCCTCGGGACTTTGTCGGAATAATTCGTCCAGTGCTGAAGAACCCCCTCAAGTCAGGAAAGATTCATAGAACTGTAGTTACATACATAACTCTTGTGAAATAATAATACTGAAAATAAAACCCCCAGGGTAATGTAGAGTGTCAAAGGTCAAAGGTCAGAGTGAGGAGCCTGACAGCAGCAGGTACAGAGGGGCCACACTTTATACACACAAACTGAACTGGAGCCAGAGTCCATGGAGCCCAGTCGTGCCACCCTCATCACTTATTCCCATAGAGAGGCGGAGCTGTACTCACGGTTGCCCCATGCGGCAGAGGGGAGGACGAGCGCGGCGGCGTCCCCACTGTAGGCGGCGGAGACGGCGTGCGGGCGAGCGGCGACAGAGGGATGCTTCCCGCAGACTTCCTCCGAGGCGAGCGGTACTGACGCTGAAGCTTATGTCCCAAACCCACCAGAGAACTGGGCCTGATGTGACCCGGAGCGTGACCCGGAGCGTGACCCGGAGCGTGACTCGGCGCCGGAGAGTTAGGCACCGACGAGGAGGGGGAGGTGCTCTGAGGGGAGCCGCCTGAAGAAGAGAAGAGCAAAGAAATGAGTGTAAACAAACCTGCACCATGTGACACAGGCTAACATTAGCATGAACGACGCAAATCCGGTAATGACTCAAACTGGGGAGTGACAGGGACTGAAGCGGGACTGACCTGAGTGGGCGGAGTCGGGTGTGCACCTGTGGCCCTGGGTGGGTGGGGACAGGTGGGTGGGGGAGGCGGGGCCGCTCTCTCCTGATGACAGGGAACGGTTCAGAGACGAGAGGCTGCGACTTGTGTGGAGCAGCGACGCCTGCTTTGTGATGCGCCGAAACAGAGAAGACTTCCTCTTACTGAAACAAGGCAGAAACCAGGTCTAAACTGGACTAAACCAGGTCTAACCCGGACTAAACCAGGTCTAAACCTGGACTAAACCAGGTCTAAACCTGGACTAAACCAGGTCTAAACCGGACTAAACCAGGTCTAACCCGGACTAAACCAGGTCTAAACCAGGTCTAAACCAGATCTAAACCAGATCTAAACCAGGTCTAAACCAGGTCTAAACCAGGTCTAACCCGGACTAAACCAGGTCTAAACCTGGACTAAACCAGGTCTAAACCGGACTAAACCAGGTCTAACCCGGACTAAACCAGGTCTAAACCAGGTCTAAACCAGATCTAAACCAGGTCTAAACCAGATCTAAACCAGGTCTAAACCAGGTCTAAACCAGGTCTAAACCAGGTCTAAACCAGGTCTAGGGTCAATATAAAATACTTCCACTCCTGCCGGTCCGTGAACACACCGCTCACTTGTGCAACACTCGTGAGATGGCGACAGCCAATCACCTGCGAGCTTGCGCCGCCTGCCCTGCCCCCAGTCACACACAGGAGGCAGGGCCGAACACCTGCACAGGTACCATAAACACTGTCGCTATATTCGTTTTATCTAATTTCATATGTACTTAAACTTAGACACCACATGTTGAAACTTACAGGAGCCTTTAGACGAACAGACCGAACGCTTGTGTTATCCGGGGGAACTGGTGAGTCTGTGTTTGTTTTACCATTAGCAAACCAACGAGCTGTGCACCCGCTCACCTGTGTGTAGATCACGGAACATTTGTTATGTTAATGTGAACTACTTATTGATCATTTATTGGCTATATTAGCCTGTGTTGTGTTTATGAAAACTGTTGTGAACAACACAAAAACAGAACTGAAGAAGCAGCTTGGATGAGCTGCGAAACGTATTCGACCAAATAAACTCTGTCCAGTTGACAAATTAAATTTCTCCTTTTGCTACAAAAACAGAAGCTACAATGGCCTTCAGCTAATTAGCCCAAGAGCCACTGTTGATGTTTTATGCTAAACTGATTCTGTTTATCTACAGGCCAGGTGTGCCCGGCGGGTTCAGGTCCTGCCCGGCGGGTACAGGCCCTGCCCGATGGCGAGCTGAAAGCCCAAAGAGCCTACGCACAACTACTCTACAATAAACTTCTACGGTCTGTAGAGGCTGTTACAGCGGGTCCATTTCACACACTTCACACAACTCGCACACTTCACACAACTCGCACACTTCACACAACTCACACACTTCACACAACTCACACACTTCACACAACTCGCACAACCTCAGTCACATATGGACAATTATCTCAGACATTCTGGTTACATTCTGGTTCTGAATTATGGACATTAAGCAACATCACTGTGGTAAAAGTACTACTCCTGTACTGCACTGGTAAAAGTACTCCTCCTGTACTGCACTGGTAAAAGTACTCCTCCTGCACTGCACTGCACTGGTAAAAGTACTCCTCCTGTACTGCACTGCACTGGTAAAAGTACTCCTCCTGTACTGCACTGCACTGGTAAAAGTACTCCTCCTGTACTGCACTGGTAAAAGTACTCCTCCTGTACTGCACTGGTAAAAGTACTCCTCCTGTACTGTAGTACTGAGCCCTGATAAAGTCTCTGGTCAAGTAACGATCCTTTTTGTTTGGGAGTTTGGACTTTATCCACTGCTGCTGCTTTTGTCGTTCTATTGTTGTATTGTTGTTCTATTGTTGTATTGTTGTTCTGTTGTTGTATTGTTGTTCTATTGTTGTATTGTTGTTCTATTGTTGTATTGTTGTTATGTTGTTGTATTGTTGTTCTATTGTTTGTTGTTCTGTTGTTTGTTGTTCTATTGTTGTTCTATTGTTTGTTGTTCTGTTGTTTGTTGTTCTATTGTTGTTCTATTGTTTGTTGTTCTGTTGTTTGTTGTTCTATTGTTGTATTGCTGTTCTGTTGTTGTATTGTTGTTCTATTGTTTGTTGTTCTATTGTTGTATTGCTGTTCTGTTGTTGTATTGTTGTTCTATTGTTTGTTGTTCTATTGTTGTATTGTTGTTCTGTTGTTATATTGTTGTTCTGTTGTTTTATTGTTGTTCTATTGTTTGTTATTCTGTTGTTTGTTGTTCTATTGTATTGTTGTTCTATTGTTGTTCTGTTGTTGTATTGTTGTTCTATTGTTTGTTGTTCTATTGTTGTATTGTTAATCTGTTGTTGTATTGTTGTTCTGTTGTTTTATTGTTGTTCTATTGTTTGTTATTCTGTTGTTTGTTGTTCTATTGTTGTATTGTTGTTCTGTTGTTGTTCTGTTGTTGTATTGTTGTTCTATTGTTTGTTGTTCTATTGTTGTATTGTTGATCTGTTGTTGTATTGTTGTTCTATTGTTGTTGTATTGTTGTTCTGTTGTTTGTTGTTCTGTTGTTTGTTGTTGTATTGCTGTTCTATTGTTGTATTGCTGTTCTGTTGTTGTATTGTTGTTCTGTTGTTGTATTGTTGTACTATTGTTGTATTGTTGTTTTGTTGTTGTATTGTTGTTCTGTTGTTGTATTGTTGTTCTGTTGTTCTATTGTTGTTCTGTTGTTGTTCTATTGTTTGCTGTTCTATTGTTGTATTGTTGTTCTGTTGTTATATTGTTGTTCTGTTGTTTTATTGTTGTTCTATTGGTTGTTATTCTGTTGTTTGTTGTTCTATTGTTGTTCTGTTGTTGTATTGTTGTTCTATTGTTTGTTGTTCTATTGTTGTATTGTTGTTCTGTTGTTGTATTGTTCTGTTGTTGTACTGTTGTTGTATTGTTCTGTTGTTGTACTGTTGTTGTATTGTTGTTTGTTGTTCTGTTGTTGTATTGTTGTTCTATTGTTTGTTGTTGTATTGTTGTTCTGTTGTTGTATTGTTGTTCTGTGGTTGTATTGTTGTTCTGTTGTTGTATTGTTGTTCTGTTGTTGTATTGTTGTTCTGTGGTTGTATTGTTGTTCTGTTGTTTTGTTGTTGTATTGTTGTTGTCTTGTGATCTGACCCTTTCTAAACGTTGTACATATTTACAGAAGTTCACTTAAATGAACCCTGGAGGTTAAAAATCCTCTTAACGACACTCGACGGTTCAGTGACTCTGAACTTGTTCATTCTGTAAATACTGAGTTCACGTTCTTTTTGTTTAGTCACTTTTTCCATTGAATAAACGGAACGGAACCAGAGACACTAAACTTCAATACAGAGTCTCTGTCCCCCTCTCTCTCCCTCTATGTCCCCCTCTGTCTCTCTCTCTCTCTGTCCCCCCCTCTCTCTGCCCCCCCGCCCCCTCTCTCTCTCTATGTCCCCCTCTGTCTCTCTCTCTCTGCCTCCCCTCTCGCTCTCTGCCCCCCCCCCCCCCCCCTCTTTCGATGTCCCCCTCTGTCTCTCCCCCTCTGTCACCCGCCAGGCACCTCACCCGTCAGGCGCCTCACCCGTCAGGCGCCTCACCCGTCAGGCGCCTCACCCGTCAGGCGCCTCACCTGTCAGGTGCCTCTCTCTTCTTGCTCCGTCGGGCCATCTTGTGTCGTTTGTTGGTTTTTCTTGCAGGTCCGACTCGGATTGACGTGTTTTCGAACGGAGTCGCACAGATCGAGACTTTAGAACCGCTCTGAGAGAGAGAACGAAAGAGAGGAGTGAAGGAGAGGAGGAGAGAGAGAACAAAAGAGAGGAGTGAAGGAGAGGAGGAGAGAGAAGAGTGAAAGAGAGAACGAAAGAGGAGTGAAGGAGAGGAGAGAGGAGGAGAGAGAGGAGTGAAGGAGAGGAGGAGAGAGAGAAGTGAAGGAGAGGAGGAGAGAGAGGAGTGAAAGAGAACGAAAGAGAGGAGTGAAGGAGAGGAGGAGAGAGAGGAGTGAAAGAGAACGAAAGAGGAGTGAAGGAGAGGAGGAGAGAGAGGAGTGAAAGAGAACGAAAGAGAGGAGTGAAGGCGAGGAGGAGAGAGAGAACAAAAGTGAGGAGTGAAGGAGAGGAGGAGAGAGAGGAGTGAAAGAGAGAACGAAAGAGGAGTGAAGGAGAGGAGGAGAGAGAGGAGTGAAAGAGAACGAAAGAGAGGAGTGAAAGAGAGGAGGAGAGAGAGGAGTGAAAGAGAGGAGGAGAGAGAGGAGTGAAGGAGGAGGAGGAGAGAGAGAACGAAAGAGAGGAGTGAAGGAGAGGAGGAGAGAGAGGAGTGAAGGAGAGGAGGAGAGAGAGGAGTGAAAGAACGAAAGAGAGGAGTGAAGGAGAGGTGGAGAGAGAGGAGTGAAAGAGAACGAAAGAGGAGTGAAGGAGAGGAGGAGAGAGGAGTGAAGGAGAGGAGGAGAGAGGAGTGAAAGAGAACGAAAGAGGAGTGAAGGAGAGGAGGAGAGAGAGGAGTGAAGGAGAGGAGGAGAGAGGAGTGAAAGAGAGGAGGAGAGAGAGGGAGTGAAGGAGAGGAGGAGAAAGAGGAGGAGAGAGAACGAAAGAGAGGAGTGAAGGAGAGGAGGAGAGAGAGGAGTGAAAGAGAACGAAAGAGGAATGAAGGAGAGGAGAGAGGAGGAGAGAGAGGAGTGAAGGAGAGGAGGAGAGAGAGGAGTGAAAGAGAACAAAAGAGAGGAGTGAAGGAGAGGAGGAGAGAGAGGAGTGAAAGAGAGAACGAAAGAGGAGTGAAAGAGAGGAGGAGAGAGAGGAGTGAAAGAGAACGAAAGAGAGGAGTGAAGGAGAGGAGGAGAGAGGAGTGAAGGAGAGGAGGAGAGAGGAGTGAAAGAACGAAAGAGACGAGTGAAGGAGAGGAGGAGAGAGGAGTGAAAGAACGAAAGAGAGGAGTGAAGGAGAGGAGGAGAGAGGAGTGAAGGAGAGGAGGAGAGAGAGGAGTGAAAGAGAACGAAAGAGGAGTGAAGGAGAGGAGGAGAGAGAGGAGTGAAAGAGAACGAAAGAGAGGAGTGAAGGAGAGGAGGAGAGAGAGAACAAAAGTGAGGAGTGAAGGAGAGGAGGAGAGAGAGGAGTGAAAGAGAGAACGAAAGAGGAGTGAAGGAGAGGAGGAGAGAGAGGAGTGAAAGAGAACGAAAGAGAGGAGTGAAAGAGAGGAGGAGAGAGAGGAGTGAAAGAGAGGAGGAGAGAGAGGAGTGAACGAGAGGAGGAGAGAGAGAACGAAAGAGAGGAGTGAAGGAGAGGAGGAGAGAGAGGAGTGAAGGAGAGGAGGGAGAGAGAGGAGTGAAAGAACGAAGAGAGGAGTGAAGGAGAGGTGGAGAGAGAGGAGTGAAAGAGAACGAAAGAGAGGAGTGAAGGAGAGGAGGAGAGAGGAGTGAAGGAGAGGAGGAGAGAGAGGAGTGAAAGAGAACGAAAGAGGAGTGAAGGAGAGGAGGAGAGAGGAGTGAAAGAGAGGAGGAGAGAGAGGAGTGAAGGAGAGGAGGAGAAAGAGGAGGAGAGAGAACGAAAGAGAGGAGTGAAGGAGAGGAGGAGAGAGAGGAGTGAAAGAGAACGAAAGAGGAATGAAGGAGAGGAGAGAGGAGGAGAGAGAGGAGTGAAGGAGAGGAGGAGAGAGAGGAGTGAAAGAGAACGAAAGAGAGGAGTGAAGGAGAGGAGGAGAGAGAGGAGTGAAAGAGAGAACGAAAGAGGAGTGAAAGAGAGGAGGAGAGAGAGGAGTGAAAGAGAACGAAAGAGAGGAGTGAAGGAGAGGAGGAGAGAGGAGTGAAGGAGAGGAGGAGAGAGGAGTGAAAGAACGAAAGAGATGAGTGAAGGAGGAGGAGAGAGGAGTGAAAGAGAACGAAAGAGAGGAGTGAAGGAGAGGAGGAGAGAGGAGTGAAGGAGAGGAGGAGAGAGAGGAGTGAAAGAGGAGGAGAGAGGAGTGAAGAGAAAGAAAGAGAGGAGTGAAGGAGAGGAGGAAGAGGAGGAGAGAGAAGAGGAGAGAGAGAACAAAAGTGAGGAGTGAAAGAGAACCGAAAGAGAGGAGTGAAGGAGAGGAGGAGGAGAGAGGAGTGAAAGAGAGAACGAAAGAGGAGTGAAGGAGAGGAGGAGAGAGAGGAGTGAAAGAGAACGAAAGAGGAGTGAAGGAGAGGAGGAGAGAGAGGAGTGAAAGAGGAGGAGAGAGAAGAGGAGAGAGAGAACAAAAAGTGAGGAGTGAAAGAGAACGAAAGAGAGGGAGTGAAGGAGAGGAGGAGAGAGAGGAGGCGAGAGAGAACAAAAGTGAGGAGTGAAGGAGAGGAGGAGAAAGAGGAGGAGAGAGAACGAAAGAGAGGAGTGAAGGAGAGGAGGAGAGAGAGGAGTGAAGAGAGGAGGAGAGAGAGGAGTGAAGAGCACGAAGAGGAGTGAAGGAGAGGAGAGGGAGAGGAGAGAGGAGTGAAGGAGAGAGGTGAGAGAGGAGTGAAGCGAGGAGAGAGAGGAGTGAAGGAGAGGAGGAGAGAGAGGAGTGAAAGAGAGGAGGATGAGAGGAGTGAAAGAGGAGGAGAGAGAGAGGAAAGGTGAAGGGAGAGGAGGAGAGAGAGGAGGAGATAGAACGAAAGAGAGGAGTGAAGGAGAGGAGGAGCGAGAGGAGTGAAAGAGAACGAAAGAGGAATGAAGGAGAGAGAGGAGGAGAGAGAGGAGTGAAGGAGGGAGGAGAGAGAGGACGTGAAAGAGAACGAAAGAGAGGAGTGAAGGAGAGGAGGAGAGAGAGGAGTGAAAGAACGAAAGAGGAGTGAAAGAGAGGAGGAGAGAGAGGAGTGAAAGAGAACGAAAGAGAGGAGTGAAGGAGAGGAGGAGAGAGGAGTGAAGGAAAGGAGGAAGAGGAGGTGAAAGAACGAAAGAGAGGAGTGAAGGAGAGGAGGAGAGAGGAGTGAAAGAGAACGAAAGAGAGGAGGTGAAGGAGAGGAGGAGAGAGGAGTGAAGAGAGAGGAGGAGCGAGAGGAGTGAAAGAGAGAGAGAGAGGAGTGAAGAGAACGAAAGAGAGGAGTGAAGGAGAGGAGGAGAGAGGAAGTGAAAGGAGAGGAGGAAGAGAGGAGGAAGAGAGGAGAGAGAGGACGTGAAGGAGAGGAGGAGCGAGAGGAGTGAAGAGAGGAGGAGAGAGAGGAGTGAAAGAGAACGAAAGAGGAGTGAAGGAAAGGAGAGAGGAGGAGGAGAGAGGAGTGAAGGAGAGGAGGAGAGAGGAGTGAAGGAGAGGAGGAAGAGAGAGGAGAGAGAACAAAAGAGAGGAGTGAAGGAGAGGAGGAGAGAGAGGAGTGAAAGCGAGAAGAGGAGTGAAAGAGGAGGAGAGAGGCATGAAGGAGAGGAGAGAGAGGAGTGAAAGATGAGGAGAGGAGTGAAGGAGAGGAGGAGAGAGAGGAGTGAAAGAGAGGAGGAGAGAGAAGAGTGAAGGAGAGGAGGAGAGAGAGGAGTGAAAGAGGAGGAGAGAGAGGAGTGAAGGAGAGGAGGAGAGAGAGGAGTGAAAGAGAGAACGAAAGAGGAGTGAAGGAGAGGAGGAGAGAGAGGAGGAGAGAGAGGAGTGAAAGAGAGGAGGAGAGAGAGGAGTGACAGAACGAAAGAGGAGTGAAGGAGAGGAGGAGAGAGAGGAATGAAAGAGAGGAGGAGAAAGAGGAGTAGAAGAGGAGGAAAAGAGGAGGAGTAGAGGAGGAGGAGTAGAGGAGGAGCACCTTGAGGATGAGCTGCACCACCTCCGTGTGCACGAGTCCGTGCACGGCCTCTCCGTTCACGTGGGTGATCAGGTCTCCTCCTCTGAGCCCGGCCTCGTGCGCGGGACCTCCCTCCTCCACATGCTGCAAGCGCGCACACACACACACACACACCTGTCAGAGCCTCTCAGGACCCTCTGCACCTGTCAGAGCCACCCAACACCTGTCTGAACCCTGTGCATCTCTCAGGCCTTCCCTGCTTCACGTGCTGCACAGAGGGTCAGTGAGAGGGACTGAACCCCCCGGACTAAACTCCCCGGACTGAACCCCGGGACTAAACTCCCCGGACTGAACCCCTGGACTGAACCCCAGGACTGAACCCCAGGACTAAAACCCCCGGACTAAACCCCCGGACTAAACTCCCTGGACTGAACCCCTGGACTAAACCCCCCAGACTAAACCCCCCGGACTGAACCCCCCGGACTGAACCCCCCGGACTGAACCCCCCGGACTGAACCCCTGGACTAAACCCCCCGGCCTAAACCCGGACTCACCCAGACCATGTGGTGCACAGCGTACACGTGGCTGTCTCCCATATAGACGCGGATGGCCCTGAGGGTGAAGCCGTACTTCTTCCCGGCGCGGTGGATGGTGAGGGCGGGTCTGGCTCTGGTTACCGCCGGCGACAGGGTCCCGACTCGGTGACGAGTCTCGAGACGACGGATTGGAGGAGGGCGAGTGCGGCGACATCGGGCTGGCCAATGGGGATACTCCGTGGTGCTCTGTAGGACCAACAGGGTCAGAAGAGTTTCCCTTTAATAACCCCAGCCCCAGAGTCTAAACCCAGAGTCTAAACCCAGAGTCTAAACCCAGAGTCTAAACCCCACCCCCAGAGTCTAAACCCCACCCGCAGTCTAACCCCCCCCCCTCCCCACTCTCCTCCTGTATTATATTAAATCGACCCCGTGAGCTTTAAGTGACGATGTTCCTCCTCAAAAACAGAGCTGGAGTTGTGTTTGTTTCATTCACATGTTTGAGGAACTCTTTATTATTAGTCTGTCTACATCTCCAAAGCTCCAAACGCTCCACCTTGTGATGTCATCAAGTGGTAGTTTTCAAGTGAACAGCTCTTTTTTTTTGTCTTTAATTTAATAGAGATTGTCACTTCCAGGACTGAAATGATCCAAATGATTCTAGTGAAGGTGTGTGGAGTTTAGAAACACAGTGGAGCACTTCCTGTATCACCACATGATGACATCACAAGGTGGAACAGAGTGTTTTCAGTTTGAGAGAAGAACTCGTGTTAAATCTGCAGGTTTGTGTGTTAAACATGTGAATGAAACAAAACAAAACTTCAGGTGTTTGTGACGAGGAAACGACTTTAGGACAGAGCAGAGGATTATGGGACATTTAAAGAGAGCAGAGGATCATGGGACATTTAAAAGTATCGACCCCTGGCCAAAAAAAGCTTAAATTAAATAATCACAGACTCAACAAGATCAAATGATTAAAGTCACTACACACTCTCCAGAATCTATGGGATCCTCCTCTAGACCGGTTCAGATCCTCCTCTAGACCGGTTCAGACCCTCCTCTAGACCGGTTCAGATCCTCCTCTAGACCGGTTCAGATCCACGTTAAGGAGATACACTACAAATCATTTTTCTTTTCGCGTCTGGTTTTCACATGGAAATAAATGGCGCTCTCTGGTGAAACGGCGTTCAAGTTTGGTGACCGTACCTGAGGGGATCATGAGGGTCAGCGCCGAGGAGGAGGCGGACTTTATGACCTTGTTGAACGCGGTGGGCATGGCCTGAGGCTGCGGCTTCTCAGCGTCCCCGGACAGAAGTCTGTGACGAGCACGACGTGCCGCCAGGTCACCGATGGCTCTGGAGGCGGAGTCAGGGGTTCTGGGGGAGGAGTCAGGGGGCTTAGGGGCGGAGCTAGGTGTTTGGTGGTCGCGCTGCGCATTAGCGGTGATGTTAGAAGTGTCAGGAGGTTTGGGCGGCGAGGCAATCTTGGGTTTGTGGGCGGAGTCAGACGCGGGTTTGTGGGCGGAGTCAGACACGGGTTTGTGGGCGGAGTCAGACACGGGTTTGTGGGCGGAGTCAGACACGGGTTTGTGGGCGGAGTCAGTCATGGGTTTGTGGGCGGAGTCAGTCGCGGGTTTGTGGGCGGAGTCAGTCGCGGGTTTGTGGGCGGAGTCAGACACGGGTTTGTGGGCGGAGTCAGTCACAGGTTTGTGGGCGGAGTCAGACGCGGGTTTGTGGGCGGAGTCAGACGCGGGTTTGTGGGCGGAGTCGGTCTGGTCAGGGGCAGAGTCCAGTTTGCAGCCGCTCACTGTGAACAGAAACATGAACATCAAAACCTGTGTGTGTGTCTCTGTGTGTGTGTGTCTGTGTGTGTGTCTGTGTGTGTGTCTGTGTGTGTGTCTGTGTGTCTGTGTGTGTGTGTGTGTATGTGTCTGTGTGTGTATGTGTCTGTGTGTGTGTTTGTGCGTCGGAGCTGAGATGTTCTGAGGCACTGACCTGAGACCGGAGACTCGTCCAGACTCAGAACTCTCTCCACAGGCTCCAGACCCAGACCAGAACCAGAACCAGAACCAGAACCAGAACCAGACCCAGACCCAGACAGGTCCAGACAGGGTCCAGGGGTCTCAGGGATGGAGGCCGGAAGATCTTCAGACTTCTGGCTCTTCAGAAAACTGGGACTTTTACTGACGGCTCCTGAAAGAACAAAAAAAGATTGAAATATGACCCAAACCTGGTCCTGGCCCCGGTCCTGGCCCCGGTCCTGGCCCCGGTCCTGGTCCCGGTCCTGGTCCCGGTCCTGGTCCTGGCCCCGGTCCTGCCCCCGGTCCCGGTCCCGGTCCTGCCCCCGGTCCCGGTCCCGGTCCCGGTCCTGGCCCCGGTCCTGGTCCCGGTCCTGGTCCCGGTCCTGGTCTCGGTCCTGGTCTCGGTCCTGGCCCCGGTCCTGGTCCCGGTCCTGGTCCCGGTCCTGGTCTCGGTCCTGGTCTCGGTCCTGGTCCTGGTCTTGGTCCTGGTCTTGGTCCCAGTCCTGGTCCCAGTCCTGGTCCCAGTCTGGACTCTGGACTCACCGTTGTCGTTGGCGATGAGCGCTGAGATGCAGCGGCGGCGAACAGTCAGAGGGGGCGACGAATCGCTCTCTGTGTGAGACGAGTCTGAGACAGAGAGACGCTTCCTCAGGCTGAAGGACATGAGGAGACAAGGAGTTAGGAGACATGTGAGGACACGAGGGGTTAGGAGGCATGTTAGGAGACGTGAGGAGACAAGGAGACAAGGGGGGTAGGAGACATGTGAGGACACGAGGGGTTAGGAGGCATGTAAGGAGACATGTGAGGAGACAAGGAGACGAGGGGTAGGAGACATGTGAGGAGACAAATGTGAGAAGTCTTTTACACAAATGTGACCTTTGTGCTCCTGTAGCCCCTCTCTTCTCTCCTCCTTTTCTTCTTCCTCCTCCTCCTCTCCCCTCCTCCTCTCTCCTCTGCTCTTTTCCTCCTCTCCCCTCCTCCTCTCTCCTCTCCCCTCCTCGCTCTCTTCTCACCTCCTCTCTTCTCCTCCTCTCTCCTCTTCCTCTCCCCTCCTCTCTCCTCTTCCTCTCCCCTCCTCTTCCTCCTCCTCTCTCCTCCTCTCTTCTCCCCCCTCCTCTCCCCTCCTCCCTCCTCCTCCTCTCCCCTCCTCTCTTCTCCTCCTCCTCTCCCCTCCTCTCTTCTCCTCTCTCCTCCTCCTCCCCCCTCCTCTTCCTCCTCCTCTCTCCTCCTCCTCTCTTCTCCTCCTCCTCTCCCCTCCTCCTCTCCTCTCCCCTCCTCTCTCCTCTGCTCTTCTCCTCTCCTCTCCCCTCCTCTCTTCTCCTCCTCTCCCCTCCTCTCTCCTCCTCTCTTCTCATCCTCCTCTCTCCTCCACTCTTCTCCTCCTCCTCTCTCCTCCACTCTTATCCTCCTCTCTCCTCCTCTCTTCTCCTTCATTCTCCTCCTCCTCTCTCCTTCGCTCTTCTCCTCCTCTCCTCCTCCTCTCTCCTTCGCTCTTCTCCTCCTCTCCCCTCCTCCTCTCTCCTCCTCCTCTCCCCTCCTCCTCCTCTCCCCTCCTCTCTTCTCCTCCTCCTCCTCTCCCCTCCTCTCTCCTCTCCTCCTCTCCCCTCCTCCTCCTCCTCTCCTCTTCTCCTCCTCCTCTCCCCTCCTCTCTTCTCCTCCTCTCCCCTCCACTCTTCTCCTCCTCTCCCCTCCTTTCTTCTCCTCTTCCCTCCTCCTCTCTCCTCCTCTCCCCTCCTCTCTTCTCCTCTCCCCTCCACTCTTCTCCTCCTCCACTCTTATCCTCCTCTCTCCTCCTCTCTTCTCCTTCATTCTCCTCCTCCTCTCTCCTTCGCTCTTCTCCTCCTCTCCCCTCCTCCTCTCTCCTCCTTCTCTCTCCTCCTCTCCCCTCCTCCTCTCTCCTCCTTCTCTCTCCTCCTCTCTCCTCCTCTCCCCTCCTCCTCCTCTCCCCTCCTCTCTTCTCCTCCTCCTCCTCTCCTCTCCCCTCCTCTCTTCTCTCCTCCTCTCCCCTCCTCTCTCCTCCTCCTCTCCCCTCCTCTCTTCTCCTCCTCCCCCTCCTCTCCCCTCCTCCTCCTCTCCCCTCCTCTCTCCTCCTCTCTCCTCCTCCTCTCTCCTCCACTCTTCTCCTCCTCTCCCCTCCTCTCTTCTCCACTCTTCTCCTCCTCTCCCCTCCTCTCTCCTCCACTCTTCTCCTCCTCTCCCCTCCTCTCTTCTCCTCTTCCCTCCTCCTCTCCCCTCCTCTCTTCTCCTCCTCCTCTCTTCTCCTCCTCCTCTCCCCTCCTCTCTCCTCTCCCCTCCTCTCCCCTCCTCTCTTCTCCTCCTCCTCCTCTCCCCTCCTCTCTTCTCCTCCTCCTCTCCTCTCCCCTCCTCTCTCCTCCTCCCCTCTTCTCCTTCTCCCCTCCTCTCCCCTCCTCTCTCCTCCTCTCCCCTCCTCTCTTCTCCTCCTCCTCTCTCCTCTTCTCTCCTCCTCTCCCCTCCTCTCTTCTCCTCCTCCTCCTCTCCCCTCCTCTCTCCTCTTCTCTTCTCTCCTCCTCTCCCCTCCTCTCTTCTCCTCCTCCTCTCCCCTCCTCTCTTCTCCTCCTCCTCTCCCCTCCTCTCTCACTCACGTCTCAGGAGACCCTGGTGTCCCTCCTCGGTCCTTTGTCCTTCGTTGGTCGGCGTCTTCGCTGAGGCTGCGTTTGGACGGAGGAGTCGTCCTTTTGTCTCCGTCCAGAGACAGACGCTCCAGACTGGAGTAAACCTGAGGACCAGAGACCAGGTTTAGACCGGGGTCAGACCGGGTTTTAGACCGGGGTCAGACCGGGTTTAGACTGGGGTCAGTAGTAGTACTTGCAGTACTTGCAGTACTTGCAGTACTTGCAGTACTTGTAGTACTTGTAGTACTTGTAGTACTTGTAGTACTTGCAGTACTTGTAGTATTTGCAGTACTTGTAGTATTTGCAGTACTTGCAGTATTTGCAGTACTTGCAGTATTTGCAGTACTTGTAGTACTTGCAGTATTTGCAGTACTTGTAGTACTTGCAGTATTTGCAGTACTTGCAGTATTTGCAGTACTTGTAGTACTTGCAGTATTTGCAGTACTTGCAGTATTTGCAGTACTTGTAGTACTTGCAGTATTTGCAGTACTTGTAGTATTTGCAGTACTTGTAATATTTGCAGTACTTGTAGTATTTGCAGTACTTGTAATATTTGCAGTATTTGCAGTACTTGTAGTATTTGCAGTACTTGTAGTACTTGCAGTATTTGCAGTACTTGTAGTATTTGCAGTACTTGTAGTATTTGCAGTATTTGCAGTACTTGCAGTATTTGCAGTACTTGCAGTATTTGCAGTACTTGTAGTACTTGCAGTATTTGCAGTACTTGTAGTATTTGCAGTACTTGTAATATTTGCAGTACTTGTAATATTTGCAGTATTTGCAGTACTTGTAGTATTTGCAGTACTTGTAATATTTGCAGTATTTGCAGTACTTGTAGTATTTGCAGTACTTGTAGTACTTGCAGTATTTGCAGTACTTGTAGTATTTGCAGTACTTGTAGTATTTGCAGTATTTGCAGTACTTGCAGTATTTGCAGTACTTGCAGTACTTGTAGTACTTGCAGTACTTGCAGTACTTGCAGTACTTGTAGTACTTGTAGTATTTGCAGTACTTGCAGTACTTGTAGTACTTGTAGTATTTGCAGTATTTGCAGTACTTGTAGTATTTGCAGTACTTGTACCTTGCTGAATCGGGGGGAGCAGGAGGAAAACTGTCGGATCTCGACGGTTTCTTCATCGTTTGTGTCCTCGTCCTCCTCAGAGTCCAAGTGCTGGAACCGATCGGACCGAGCTGAACCACAAACACACAAACACACACAGAGACACACAGACACACACAGACACACACAAACACACACAAACACACACTTTAGAAACTCTAGTCCAGGGGTCGGCAACCTTAAATACTCAAAGAGCCATTTGGAGCGTCTCCCACAGAAAATAAAACACCCGGAGCCACAAAACCCTTTTGACTCTAAACCAGCGCCAACCAGAGGAACTACAGGCAAAACTACAACTCCCAGAAAACAGACTACAACAAGCACCATCCTCCACTACAGCTCATAAGCGTGAGCCTTAAGAGAATTATTTACACCTTTCAGTCTTTTCATCACAACAGTAGCAACATAAATAAAGTGCATGAGTGAAATAAAGAACTGCGCTGCACACATACGACCTGCACACATATAATCTCTGAAAAGTTTAACATGAACCATCTCCAACGCGATAGAAGCACAGAACAGACTCACCATAGGCAGAACATCCCTCAGTCACAGAAAGAACACGCATATTCCACTGAGTCCTGCCCTTTAGTCCGACAGAAGCTGACCGCATCAGCAGCACAAGGAGCAGCTGTTTTTTCAGCGCTTCTAGTTTATGCAAATGAGCCATGTGGTTTTAAGTTTCACTTCTGTATAACGTAAACAAATGTGCGCAAAGCTGCATTAAACACATTATTATTTGAGTCCTCCTCGTAGGAAATAAAAATCCAAACTTAAATGATCCACTGTCGCGTGTACTGCGTGTACCAGTCTCATCAGCCGTGAAAGCAAATGAATCTGCCCACGTAGCATTAAGCGTTCTGTTTTCTTCACAAACTTTTCTTTTCTTGGATTTATCATCATTGGGCTGAAAATCATACTGCTGATGTAGGTGCGGTAAGTCCGCGCTGCCAGTGTGTGCGGGTGGCGCACATCAGCGGCTTTGACGCATGTTTTGAATGACAAAAATATTAAAAACTTTTTATTTAAATGTTACAAGATTACCATTATCTACAATTTTAAATTTACATTTAAAAACGAACAAACTAAAATAAAAATACAATGTAATTAAATACTCATTATTATTTTCCAAAGTCACAGGGAGCCACGACAGAATGATGAAAGAGCCACATGCGGCTCTGGAGCCGCGGGTTGCCAACCCCTGTCCTAGAACCTTTAGAACCGAGACAGAACCAGACCGGAGTCAGAATGAGGAGCCTGAGAGCAGCAGGGACATAGAGACTGGAGCCAGAGTCCATGGAGCCCAATCATGCCCATGAACACTTCCTGTTTGGAGCGCGACGGCTAAAGTAGCAGTAGCAGTAGCAGTAGTAGTAGTAGTAGTAGTAGCAGTAGCAGTAGCAGTAGTAGTAGTAGTAGTAAAAGTACGTACTGTCAAAGTAGCTGGTATCGTCCTCAGACTCGAGCTGAGGGATGAACTCCGCCTTCTGTCGCAGTAAACTGTTCCAGTCCAGATCAGAGAAGAAGAGATGCTGCTTCACCTCAAGTGCTCCACCTAAGAACACAAGAACATCATCCATCAGAGAACCTCCAGTCCCGGACCAGTCCTGGACCAGGCCCAGTCTAGCTCCAGCTCCACTCCTGGTCCAGGTCCGGTCCCAGTCTCGGTCCTGGTCCAGTCCATTCCCGGTCCAGGTCCAGTCCCACTCTCGATGCTGGTCCAGTCCATTCCCGGTCCAGGTCCAGTCCCACTCTCGGTGCTGGTCCAGTCCATTCCCGGTCCAGGTCCAGTCCCACTCTCGGTGCTGGTCCAGTCCATTCCCGGTCCAGGTCCAGTACCTGTTCCCAGTCTCTCCAGAGGGTCTTGTCTCAGGAGATTGGAGATCAGGTCCTGAGCGTCTAAAGGCAAAGCTTCATCTCCTTCAGGCCAAACAATCTCATCTGAAACAGACAGGGACAGACAGGTGAGAGGACAGGTGAGAGGACAGGTGAGAGGACAGGTGCAGTACTCACCGCTGATCACCTGTCCAAACAGCTCTTCCGGCGTGTCTCCAAAGAACGGAGCGCAGCCGATCAGAAACTCGTACAGGATCACCCCCATCGCCCACCAGTCCACGGGTTTACCATATCCCTGCCGCAGGATCACCTCAGGGGCGATGTACTCCGGGGTCCCACACACCTGTCAGCGGGAGCGGCAGGTGAGAGGGAGGGGAGATCTTGGCACTTATTTTCTTGTATATTTGCGTTACATTTTTGTTCATACGTGGGTATTTACACTGCTCAGAAAATGAAAAAAGACACTTTGAAAACCCGTCAGCCTTCAGTGTTGCATTTCTGTACAAATGTGAACAGGACCAAGTCTGAGGAACAGAAGGATGTTCCTGTTTTAACGGAAATTACAAGTTCAACCACAGACGTTCATTTTACACCCTGAAAATCAAAGGAAAATAGTCCATTTTGACAAAGTTTTATTTCTCTAACTCAAAATTCTTCTCAGGCTCCACGTGTTTTTGTGCACGTTTGATGTCGTCATGCTTCTCACCGGTGGAGGACTTGCCATTTCTGGTGTGGACTGGCAAACATCAATAAAGCTCCACGGAGCTGGGCGGTGAGCACAGCGCCTCCTACAGGACGTGAAGCCCTCAAGCCGCCCTCATGAAGTCTGTGATTGTTTGAGACGTTCACACCAGTGTCCTGCTGGAGGTCCTTCTGTAGGACACGGGCAGTGCTCAGCCTGTTCCTCCTGCACAAAGGAGCAGATATGGTGATGGTTGAGGACCTTCTACGGCCCTGTCCTGCTCTCCTAGAGGAACTGCTTGTTCCTGAAAGCTCCTCCATGTTCTGGAGATTGTGCTGGAGACACATTAAACCTCTTGCGACAGCACAGCCGGACGTCCTGTTTTAGGGGGTTCAGTCCTGTTTCAGGAGGTCCAGTTCTGTTTCAGGGGTCCAGTCCTGTTTTAGGGGGTCCAGTCCTGTTTCAGGAGGTCCAGTCCTGTTTCAGGGGTCCAGTCCTGTTTTAGGGGGTTCAGTCCTGTTTTAGGGGGGTTCAGTCCTGTTTTAGGGGGTCCAGTCTTAGGGGTGCTCTCGTTGGTGCCGCTCTAGTGCCCCCTGTTGTTCATTTCCTGGAGCGTCCTTTTTCTCCTCAGACTTTGTCCATTCACATTTGGACAGAAACACTGAGATCTGACGGGTTTTCACAGAGTTAATTTTTTGAGGAGTGTGTGAGTAAATATGTGAATACAGACGTGGGTACAGACGTGGGTAAATATCTGGGTACAGACGTGGGTACAGACGTGGGTAAATATCTGGGTACAGACGTGGGTACAGACATGGGTAAATATCTGGGTACAGACGTGGCACCTGTTTGTCGAGGAACTCCCTGGCGTCCTTCTCGATGTGTCCCTCGTACAGGTTGGTGGTCAGACTCATGAGGCCGATCTTGGACAGTCCAAAGTCTGTGAGTTTAATGTGTCCCAGAGATGTGATGAGGAGACTGTGGACAGAGACAGAGACACGTGAGGACAGAGACACAAGACACGAGAGGACAGAGACACGAGAGGACAGAGACAGAGACACGAGAGGACAGAGACACGAGAGGACAGAGACAGAGACACGAGAGGACAGAGACACAAGACACGAGAGGACAGAGACAGAGACACGAGAGGACAGAGACACGAGAGGACAGAGACACGAGAGGACAGAGACACGAGAGGACAGAGACAGAGACACGAGAGTACAGAGACACGAGAGGACAGAGACAGAGACACGAGAGGACAGAGACACAAGACACGAGAGGACAGAGACACGAGAGGACAGAGACACGAGAGTACAGAGACACGAGAGGACAGAGACACGAGAGGACAGAGACACAAGACACGAGAGGACAGAGACAAGAGAGGACAGAGACACGAGAGGACAGAGACACAAGACACGAGAGGACAGAGACACGAGAGGACAGAGACAGAGACACGAGAGGACAGAGACAGAGACACGAGAGGACAGAGACACAAGACACAAGAGGACAGAGACACAAGAGGACAGAGACAGAGACACGAGAGGACAGAGACATGAGAGGACAGAGACACGAGAGGACAGAGACAGAGTGGTGGTTGTAATTGTGTGGGTGCGGGTGTGGGGGTGGCGTTGGCGTGGGGATGGCGTGGCGTTGGCGTGGTGTGGACGTGGTGTGTGTGTGGCGTTGGCGTGGCGTGGGGGTGGCTTTGGCATGGCGTACTTGTCTGGTTTGAGGTCGCGGTGCACGATGCCGTAGTTGTGCAGATACTCGAGCGCCAAAACCGTCTCAGCGAAATAAAGACGTGCCATTTCCACCGGGAGAGCGCCTATGTTCTTCAGCAGCGTCGCACAGTCGCCCCCTACAGACACACACTGGGTTAGACCGTCCGGGTCCAGTCCGGGTCCAGTCCGGGTCCAGTCCGGGTCCAGTCCGGGTCCTTACCCTCCACATACTCCATGACCATGCAGAGGTGCCTCTTGGTCTGGAAGGAGCAGAACATGGAGACCACGAAGGGGTTCTGGGCGAAGGTGAGGATGTCCCGCTCCACAAAGGCCTGGTGCACCTGGTTCCTCAGGAGAAGGTTCTGTTTGTTGATCTTCTTCAGAGCGAAACGCTGCCGAGTCTCTCTGTGACGCACCAAGAACACCACTCTGAGGAGGAACCAGAGAGGAACATTTGAGGAACCAGAGAGGAACATTTGAGGAACCAGAGAGGAACATTTGAGGAACCAGAGAGGAACATTTGAGGAACCAGAGAGGAACATTTGAGGAACCAGAGAGGAATATTTGAGGAACCAGAGAGGAACATTTGAACCAGAGAACATGTGGCCAAACCTCCTTGTCAAAGCCTGATCTCATCAGATCTCAGAAGCTCAGAGGCCAGGTCTGAGCAGGACTTGGATGGGAGACCACTGGGAACACCAGGTGCCACAGGGGAGCACCAGTGGCAAAAACTATTGTTGTGTCCTTGGGCAAGGCACTTGACTCACATTGTGTAGTTTGAAAGTGGAGTGTGTGAGTGATGGCGGTGGGAGGGGCCGATGGTGCAGATTGGCAGCTCCACTTCTGTCAGTCTGCCCCAGGGCGGCTGTGGCAACAACAGTAACTCACCATCAGAGTGAGAGAAGAACGAACCAAACTGTGAAGTGACTTTGAGCGAGTGGAGAAGCACCGTGTCAGACTAATGCAGGATTATTATTATTATGAGAGGAATGAGAGGAACCAGAGGAACCAGGTCTAAACCAGGTCTAAACCAGGACCAAACCAGGACTAAACCAGATCTAAACCAGGTCTAAACCAGGTCTAAAGCGAGTGGAGAAGCACCGTGTTAGACTAATGCAGGATTATTATTATTATGAGAGGAACCAGAGGAACCAGGACTAAACCAGGACCAAACCAGGTCTAAACCAGGTCTAAACCAGGACTAAAGCAGGACTGACCCGTAGGCTCCATTGGAGATGAGTTTGATGGTCTCAAAGTCCTCCTCTTGAGGAGTTTTGATCTTGTGGTGAGGAGGAGCTGGAGCAGACGCCTGAGGACGGAGGAGATGAACTTTAATGTGACGTTAAAACGATCGTGAAAAAAGAAGAACGAGCCGATACGGTGAGAGACAGAACGATATATCGATCTGCCGATATTTACTCTATTTACCGTGTGTGTGTGTGTGTGTGTGTGTGTGTGTGTGTGTGTACGTGTGTCTGACCTCGTTGACCTCGTCCGTCTCGGGGTGATCGCTGTCGTAGCTGCTGAGCTGAGCCATTTCTGACACACACAGGTCAAAGTTCAAAGGTCACCATCAGATGTAATCAGAACACAGAAGGGTCCCAGTTGAATCCTGGTTGAGTCCCGGTTGAGTCCCGGTTGAGTCTCGGTTGAGTCTCGGTTGAGTCCCGGTTGAGTCCTAGTTCAGTCTCGGTTGAGTCCCTGGTTGAGTCCCAGTTGAGTCCTGGTTCAGTCTCGGTTGAGTCCCGGTTGAGTGTTGGTTCAGTCTCGGTTGAGTCCTGGTTGAGTCCCGGTTGAGTCCTAGTTCAGTCTCGGTTGAGTCCGGGTTGAGTCCCAGTTGAGTCCCGGTTGAGTCCTAGTTCAGTCTCGGTTGAGTCCCGGTTGATTGTTGGTTGAGTCCCGGTTGATTGTTGGTTGAGTCCCAGTTCAGTCTCGGTTGAGTCCCGGTTGAGTCCCGGTTGAGTCCTAATTCAGTCTCGGTTGAGTCCCGGTTGAGTGTTGGTTCAGTCCCGGTTCAGTCCCGGTTGAGTGTTGGTTCAGTCTTGGTTGAGTCCCGGTTGAGTCCCGGTTGAGTCCCGGTTGAGTCCCGGTTGAGTCCCGGTTGAGTCTCGGTTGAGTGTTGGTTGAGTCCCGGTTGAGTCCTAGTTCAGTCCCGGTTGAGTGTTGGTTGAGTCCCGGTTGAGTCCCGGTTGAGTGTTGGTTCAGTCTTGGTTGAGTCCCGGTTGAGTGTTGGTTGAGTCCCGGTTGAGTCCCGGTTGAGTCCTAGTTCAGTCTCGGTTGAGTCCCGGTTGAGTCCCGGTTGAGTCCTAGTTCAGTCTTGGTTGAGTCCCGGTTGAGTGTTGGTTGAGTCCCGGTTGAGTGTTGGTTGAGTCCCGGTTGAGTGTTGGTTGAGTCCCGGTTGAGTGTTGGTTGAGTCCCGGTTGAGTCCCGGTTGAGTCCCAGTTCAGTCTCGGTTGAGTCCCGGTTGAGTGTTGGTTGAGTCCCGGTTGAGTGTTGGTTGAGTCCCGGTTGAGTCTTGGTTGAGTGTTGGTTGAGTCCCGGTTGAGTCCCGGTTGAGTCCCTTACCCTCCAGCGGGTCCCGGTTGAGGCCCAGCTGGTTGATGATGTACTTGGGCAGATCGGTCCGGATGCCCTCCCCGTGGCGCGCCTGTCCCTCGGCCGCCTGCAGGAGATGGTAGAACTGCTCCGGGTCGAACTCCAGACACTCGAGGAGACGCGCGGGGCGAGAGATCGTCATCATCAGACGCCGGATGGTCAGGGTCACAGAGGTCAACTCCGCCCCCTCGGAGCGCTCCAGGGCCTGGGGAGAGGGGAAGAGCTCAGAGAAGAGCTCAGACTCTCCAGGAGCTCAGAGAAGTGTCTCCAGACTCTCCTGGAGCTGGAGCTCACAGAAGTGTCTCCAGGAGCTCACAGAAGTGTCTCCAGACTCTCCTGGAGCTCACAGAAGTGTCTCCAGGAGCTCACAGAAGTGTCTCCAGGAGCTCACAGAAGTGTCTCCAGACTCTCCTGGAGCTCACAGAAGTGTCTCCAGACTCTCCTGGAGCTCACAGAAGTGTCTCCAGACTCTCCGGGAGCTCACAGAAGTGTCTCCAGACTCTCCGGGAGCTCACAGAAGTGTCTCCAGACTCTCCGGGAGCTCACAGAAGTGTCTCCAGACTCTCCGGGAGCTCACAGAAGTGTCTCCAGACTCTCCGGGAGCTCACAGAAGTGTCTCCAGACTCTCCGGGAGCTCACAGAAGTGTCTCCAGACTCTCCAGGAGCTCACAGAAGTGTCTCCAGGCTCTCCTGGAGCTCACAGAAGTGTCTCCAGACTCTCCAGGAGCTCACAGAAGTGTCTCCAGACTCTCCTGGACCTGGAGCTCACAGAAGTGTCTCCAGACTCTCCAGGAGCTTACAGAAATTACGTTAGGTCATGATGTGTTTGATTTGGTCCAGTATTATTTTGGGATTAAACGTGGAGATGTTGGTATAATGTGATGTTATGGATATTAAAGACATTCCAAACATTGTGACTCACGTCTTGCAGAAGTTTCTCCAAACTCTCCTGGAGCTCACAGAAGTAACGTGAGGTCACCAGCCTCTGGCGGCTCTTGTCCAGAAGGTCTCTAGTGAGCTCCAGGAGCTGGTGTTGGATGAAGCTCAGGACCCCGTCAGACAGTACCCCTCCATCACCACCAGAGGGCTCCCTGTCCACACCGTCCCCCACCGCGGCGCCCCCTCCAGGAGGAGCGGAGGACAGCAGCTCCAGCAGCTCCTCCAGACGCTCCTCCATCTGAGCTGTGGCCTGAAGACACAACCACACGTGTTTTACACACACATTATACATGTGTGTGTATATGTGTGTACACACACGTACAACTACACACTAACACTCACACAACAGTGATACACACACGTACAACCACACACACAGACACAGACACACACACACACACACACACACACACACACCTTTGGGAAGCGTTCTTTATAAACATGGTTCATCATCAGGATCTCGTGATCGAAGGAAACTGGAGACCGACCGGGACTAAACCAGAACCAGAACAGAACCAGGGTTAGACCAGGACTAAATTAGGACTAAACCAGGGTTAGATCGGGATTAAACCAGAACTAAACCAGGACTAACCTCAGTTTACCTCAGGGACCTGGACCTGGGCCGGGTCTTGAGGGGGTTCTGGTCTTGGGAGGGTCTTACCTCAGGGACCTGGACCTGGGCCGGGTCTTGGGGGGGACCTGGACCTGGGCTGGGTCTTGGGAGGGTCTTACCTCAGGGACCTGGACCTGGGCCGGGTCTTGGGAGGGTCCGGTTGGTCCCGGTTGGAGCTGAAGTGTCGAGTGAAGAATCGGATCTCGTCTGGAGTCGGCTGGAAGGGCAGCTGGTGTAATCTCTCCTGAGACGAACAAGACTACACACAAGTACTTCAAATACTGAGGGAGAGGGAGTAGTAGTAGCAGTAGTAGTAGTAGTAATATTACTCACAGACACGGTGGAGCTCGGGGGGTTGGTTCCGTATCCAGATGATGGTAAAGACGCCAAAGACCAACGGCGCCGATCAGACCTGAAACAGATCAAGACCGGGACCAGGGTCAGAGGGTCAGGGGTCGGGGGGGTCAGAGGGTTGGGGGGGGGGTCGGGGTCGTGGGGGTCAGAGGGTTGGGGGGGTCAGAGGGTCAGGGGTCGGGGGGGTCAGAGTTACCTGTCTGCTCGGTGCCCGACGCTGCAGAGAAACACATGACATCATCAAAGACTAAACCGGCACTAAACCTGGACTAAATGTGTCAGAGCATTCTGACCTTCTGGGTGGAGCGAAGGAGAAGAGAGCAGCGGCATTTGGGGAGAAGGTCCGAGGACTGTCTAGAGGACTGGCACCTGAGATACGAGAAGAACATGAGAACACGAGAGGAACATGTGAAGAACATGAGAGGAACATGTGAAGAACATGAGAGGAAAATGTGAAGAACATTCATTTGGAATTGATCCTTTGCAGCTGATGTCATCCACATTTTCTGAAGGTGAACATCACCTATGTGTGTGTGAGGTCACCTGTGTGTGGGCGGGGTCACCTGTGTGTGGGCGGGGTCACCTGTGTGTGGGCGGTGTTATCTGTGTGTGGGCGGGGTCACCTGTGTGTGGGCGGGGTTACCTGTGTGTGGGCGGGATTACCTGTGTGCTGAGGTGACTGGGGGCGGGGCAGAGTGGGGGAGGTGCTGGGCATGAGGCTCTTCCTGTTACTGCTGCGACAACTGCAACACACACAACTCATGTTTAGAACGCACACAAGACGCACACAGAAACACACAGACACACATAGAAACACACACACACAGAGGGCAGAGCTGTCCTTGGGTAAAATACTTCCTCTGTCAGCTGTGGGGTGGGACATTATAAACCCGCCCACACAGGGAGGGCATCCGGCACACGGGGAGGGCATCCGACACACGGGGAGGGCATCTGGCACACAGGGAGGGCATCTGGCACACAGGGAGGGCATCTGACACACAGGGAGGGCATCTGACACACGTTTGTACAGGTGAAAGGGTTTGATGAGATTCTGTTGGAGGGTCTGGTGCTTCCAAAATGGACGCTTTTGTGATTTGCTTATTTTGATTGGATCACGACTCATCGTGACGTCACGGGGGGGCGCTGTGACGTCACGGGGGATGGGGGGACGCTGTGACCTCACACACGCTCAGGTGAGTCCAGGAGGGGCGGGGCCACCTCACACATGCTCAGGTGAGTCTCAGGTGAGTCTCAGGTGAGTCCAGGAGGGGCGGGGCCACCTCACACACGCTCAGGTGAGTCTCAGGTGAGTTCAGGAGGGGCGGGGCTTACCTCCACAGGAAGGGGTTTCCTCGCAGGTGCGCAGGGGCAGACAGCGGACGATCGAAGGGGCTCGGAGCAGGGGAGAGAGAGAGCCTCAGGGGGGCGGGGCTAAAGATTCTGACACACACAGACACACACACAGACACACGTTTACTGAGGTGTGTGTGTGGCTCTGACCTCTGACCCGTTTTTAAATCTCAGTTTTGGTCAGTGAAACAAAACGAACACGAGGAGCAGGTCTGAGCCACGACCAAAACGGCAGATTAACACCCCCGCGTTAAACCTCCCCTTCAGAGTGGGCGGAGCCTCGTACAGGCTCGTACTGCTAACTGCTAAGTGAGGAGGGTCTGAATAGGTCCAGGAGAGATCACTAGATGACTCAAACATGCAGGGATCTGTGATGAGGAACATTAGAACGGAGAGATGAAAACCCGCAGGACAGTCGCTCGTTAAACTCGTGAACGTTGCAGAATTAAAACACTCGCTTCCTTCACTGAGAACGCCGGGGTCAGAGGTCAAAGGTTATTTTCATCTCAGTTACTCAGGCACTAAAATCTTTCCCTGTTCTAGAACACGGGACACCAGGGGGCGCTCAGGGGCCATCTCCCCCCACAGCTGAAGACAGCAGGTTCTGATCATAGTGAAACTTCTTACAGCAGACGCAGGTTTGAGGAGCAGCGCTCCTTCCTCCTCTTCATCGTTTCATTTTACGAGAGAACGATCATGTGACCTCTGGATCTGCACCTCCACACAGTCCACCAGCTCCAGGAGGTCAGGGGCCCGGCGGAGACGTGTGCCCGGGAACGCTGCTCCTTCCCTCGGTTGGAGTCACAGTCTGGTCCGGTTGAAGCTGTGGAGGTTCAGGGAGCTCCGCTGGAGTCCGTGTCCACAAACGGCACCTCGTCTCTGGGTAAAGGAACATCGTCCATCAGACCTCCAGAGGGAGTTTGTCCAGACAAAGTGCTCCTTTCCTGGACAGAGCCGGAGCGTCGGCCTCCTCCAGGTCACAGTCCATACCCAGGACCAGTGCTCCTCCTCCGGGTAAAGCCTCTGCCCCCGTCAGACGTCCAACCAGAGCAGGGACCAGACGAACGCTCGTGCCCAGAAACAGTGCTTCTGTCCTGGGCAGACATTGAGCTGCGTGACCCAGCCGCACAGAAACACTCTGTACCCAGAAAAAGTGCTTGATTTGTGGGTAAGTCCTACCGGAGATCACCCTCTGCACTTCCAGAGTGACAGGAGCCTGGATCAAAGTTTGTGCCCTGGATTAGAGCTCCGTGCCTGGGCACAGCCTGAGCTGCCTGTGCCTGTTGTTCCTGGAAGTCTGTGAGAGACAGAGGACTTATCTGGAGCTGATAATAGACCGACAGGGGGAGGGCAGGGGCGGAGGGAGCGGCCCAGGACTCAGGCTCTATTCCTGGGACAAAACGTTCACAAAAGCCCCAAGCGACAAATGCTTCCACTGAAACTAAACATAAGTTTAATTAGAAAATGATTTGGATTCAAAAAGATTCAGGATTCGTTCAAATTCCAGAATTATTCTGAAACTTTAAACCTTTAAAACTGTTTCCTGTTCACATTTCTCATATTTTGTAACAAGTTACGTAAGAATTATGTTTGAAAGTCAAGTCTCGACCCGCCTGAAAAACACGACAAACCCCGAGCACCTCACGACACGTCTGCAGAGTCTGAACCACAGGGAGTGCATCTGACACACGGGGAGGGCATCTGTCACACACGGGGAGGGCATCTGTCACACACGGGGAGGGCATCTGACACACAGGGAGGGCATCTGACACACGGGGAGGGCATCTGACACACACGGGGAGGGCATCTGACACACAGGGAGGGCACCTGTCACACACGGGGAGGGCATCTGACACATAGGGAGGGCATCTGACACACGGGGAGGGCATCTGACACACACGGGGAGGGCATCTGACACACAGGGAGGGCATCTGACACACACAGGGAGGGCATCTGACACACACGGGGAGGGCATCTGACACACAGGGAGGGCATCTGACACACAGGGGCTGATACGATTTCTGATATTTAACGTCTTAAATCCACAAGAAACAAAACTTTATCTTTAGTTAAAGAAACACAACCCCCAAAAACCAGGACTAGACCAGGACTAGACCAGGACTATGGTTCTGTTTGAAACAATGCTCTGGCCCTGGTTTAAAAATAGTCCCGTGTTGATCCTGGTCGGGTTTCAGACCCTTCAGCTGTTGAGACCCTGGTGACCTCTGACCTTTCACCTCTACTGTCCACACAGAGGTCACACGGGGTCATAATCTGTGACAGAGTCTGAAAGTGTTTTGCCCAAGGACACAGGGGCAGAGTGAAGACAGAGGGGATCAAACCCACAACTCGAGTAACTGGGAAATTACACAACACTACTCCACCTTCAAACACACACACGTACACACACACACTACACACACACACACTATACACACACACGTACACACACACACGTACACACACAAGTACACGCACACACGGATATTTCGGTTATTGGACTGATTTCAGGTCCCTCTTTCGCTCTTCGTCACGTCCCTCTTTTGCTCGTCACTCCTTTGCTAGTCGCGTCTCTTTCGCTCGTCGTCGCGTCGCTCTTTCGCTCTTCGTCGTGTCCCTCTTTCGCTTGTCGCGTCCCTCTTTCGCTCGTCGCTCCTTCGCTAGTCGCGTCCCTCTTTCGCTCGTCGTCGTGTCCCTCTTTCGCTTGTCGCGTCCCTCTTTCGATCGTCGCTCTTTCGCTAGTCGTCGTGTCCCTTTTTCGCTCGTCGCTCTTTTGCTCGTCGTCGTGTCCCTCTTTCGCTAGTCGTCACGTCCCTCTTCCGCTCATCGCATGTCGCGTCCCTCTTTCGCTCGTCGTCGCGTCCCTCTTCCGCTCATCGCTCCTTTGCTTGTCGCGTCCCTCTTTCGCTCATCGCTCCTTTGCTTGTCGCGTCCCTCTTTCGCTCATCGCTCCTTTGCTTGTCGCGTCCCTCTTTCGCTCATCGCTCGTCGTCGCGTCCCTCTTTCGCTCGTCGTCGCGTCCCTCTTTCGCTCGTCGTCGCGTCCCTCTTTCGCTCGTCGTCGCGTCTCTCTTTCGCTCGTCGTCGCGTCCCTCTTTCGCTCGTCGCCGCGTCCCTCTTTCGCTCGTCGCCGCGTCCCTCTTTCGCTCGTCGCCGCGTCCCTCTTTCGCTCGTCGCCGCGTCCCTCTTTCGCTCGTCGCCGCGTCCCTCTTTCGCTCGTCGCCGCGTCCCTCTTTCGCTCGTCGTCGCGTCCCTCTTTCGCTCGTCGTCGCGTCCCTCTTCCGCTCGTCGTCGCGTCCCTCTTCCGCTCGTCGCGTCGCGTCCCTCTTCCGCTCGTCGCGTCGCGTCCCTCTTCCGCTCGTCGCGTGTCGCGTCCCTCTTCCGCTCGTCGCGTGTCGCGTCCCTCTTCCGCTAGTCGTCGCGTCCCTCTTCCGCTAGTCGTCGCGTCCCTCTTCCGCTCGTCGCGTGTTGCATCTCTCTTTCGCTAGTCGTCGCGTCCCTCTTTCGCTCGTCACGTGTTGCATCTCTCTTTCGCTAGTCGTCGCGTCCCTCTTTCGCTAGTCGTCGCGTCCCTCTTTCGCTAGTCGTCGCGTCCCTCTTTCGCTAGTCGTCGCGTCCCTCTTTCGCTAGTCGTCGCGTCCCTCTTTCGCTAGTCGCCGCGTCCCTCTTTCGCTCGTCGCCGCGTCCCTCTTTCGCTCGTCGCCGCGTCCCTCTTTCGCTCGTCGCGTGTTGCATCTCTCTTTCGCTCGTCGTCGCGTCCCTCTTTCGCTCGTCGTCGCGTCCCTCTTCCGCTCGTCGCGTGTTGCATCTCTCTTTCGCTCGTCGTCGCGTCCCTCTTTCGCTCGTCGTCGCGTCCCTCTTTCGCTCGTCGCCGCGTCCCTCTTCCGCTCGTCGTCGCGTCCCTCTTTCGCTCGTCGCGTGTTGCATCTCTCTTTCGCTAGTCGTCGCGTCCCTCTTTCGCTAGTCGTCGCGTCCCTCTGTCGCTCGTCGTCGCGTCCCTCTGTCGCTCGTCGTCGCGTCCCTCTTCCGCTAGTCGTCGCGTCCCTCTTCCGCTAGTCGTCGCGTCCCTCTTCCGCTAGTCGTCGCGTCCCTCTTCCGCTCGTCGTCGCGTCCCTCTTTCGCTCGTCGTCGCGTCCCTCTTTCGCTCGTCGTCGCGTCCCTCTTCCGCTCGTCGTCTGTTGCATCTCTCTTTCGCTCGTCGTCGCGTCCCTCTTTCGCTAGTCGTCGCGTCCCTCTTTCGCTAGTCGTCGCGTCCCTCTTTCGCTAGTCGTCGCGTCCCTCTTTCGCTCGTCGCGTGTTGCATCTCTCTTTCGCTAGTCGTCGCGTCCCTCTTTCGCTAGTCGTCGCGTCCCTCTTTCGCTAGTCGTCGCGTCCCTCTTTCGCTAGTCGTCGCGTCCCTCTTTCGCTCGTCGCCGCGTCCCTCTTCCGCTCGTCGTCGCGTCCCTCTTTCGCTCGTCGCGTGTTGCGTCCCTCTTTCGCTAGTCGTCGCGTCCCTCTTTCGCTAGTCGTCGCGTCCCTCTTTCGCTAGTCGTCGCGTCCCTCTTTCGCTAGTCGCCGCGTCCCTCTTTCGCTCGTCGCCGCGTCCCTCTTTCGCTCGTCGCCGCGTCCCTCTTTCGCTCGTCGTCGCGTCCCTTTCGCTCATCGCGTGTCGCATCTCTCTTTCGCTAGTCCCACTTTCGCTAGTCGTCGTGTCCCTCTTTCGCTCGTCGCCGCGTCCCTCTTCCGCTCGTTGTCGCGTCCCTCTTTCGCTCGTCGTCGCGTCCCTCTTTCGCTCGTCGTCGCGTCCCTCTTTCGCTCGTCGTCGCGTCCCTCTTCCACTCATCGCGTGTCGCGTCCCTCTTTTGCTCGTCGCGTCCCTCTTTCGCTCGTCGTCGCGTCTCTCTTTCGCTCGTCGTCGCGTCTCTCTTTCGCTCGTCGTCGCGTCCCTCTTTCGCTCGTCGTCGCGTCCCTCTTTCGCTCGTCGTCGCGTCCCTCTTTCGCTCGTCGCCGCGTCCCTCTTCCACTCATCGCGTGTCGCGTCCCTCTTTTGCTCGTCGCGTCCCTCTTTCGCTAGTCGTCGCGTCCCACTTTCGCTAGTCGTCGCGTCCCACTTTCGCTAGTCGTCGCGTCCCTCTTTCGCTCGTCGTCGCATCCCTCTTTCGCTCGTCGTCGCGTCCCTCTTTCGCTCGTCGTCGCGTCCCTCTTTCGCTCATCGCGTGTCGCATCTCTTTCGCTCATCCCACTTTCGCTCGTCGCGTCCCTCTTCCGCTCGTCGTCACGTCCCTCTTCCGCTCGTCGTCGCGTCCCTCTTCCGCTCGTCGTCGCGTCCCTCTTCCGCTCGTCGTCGCGTCCCTCTTCCGCTCGTCGCCGCGTCCCTCTTCCGCTCGTCGCCGCGTCCCTCTTTCGCTCGTCGCCGCGTCGCTCTTCCGCTCGTCGCCGCGTCCCTCTTTCGCTCGTCGTCGCGTCCCTCTTTTGCTTGTCCCTCTTTCGCTCGTCGTCGCGTCCCTCTTTCGCTCGTCGTCGCGTCGCTCATCGTCGCGTCCCTCTTTCGCTCGTCATCGCGTCGCTCATCGTCACGTCCCTCTTTTGCTCGTCGTCGCGTCCCTCTTTCGCTCGTCGTCGTGTCCCTCTTTCGCTCGTCGTCGTGTCCCTCTTTCGCTCGTCGTCGTGTCCCTCTTTCGCGCGTCCCTCTTTCGCGCGTCCCTCTTTCGCGCGTCCCTCTTTCGCACGTCCCTCTTTCGCTCGGCCCGTCACTCGGCCCGTCACTCGGCCCGTCGCACTTACTAGAGTAATATTGTTACTCGAGGCAGAAGCAGAGGATTGTGGGAAAGTAAGTACTCACAGACTTCCTCTGCGTGACAAAGACAACTCCTTCTGCAAAACAACAGAGAAACAAGTGAGAAAAGAGGATGAGGAGAGGAGGTGGAGAAGAGGAGGAGTAGAGGAGGAGGAGGAGAGGAGGAGGAGGAGAAGAGGAGGAGAAGAGGAGGTGGGGAGCAGAGGAGGAGGAGAGGAGCTGGAGAAGAGGAGGAGGAGGAGAGGAAAAGAGAGGAGAGAGGAGGAGGAGAGCAGAGGAAGCGCAGACGAGGAGGAGAGGAGGAGGAGAACAGAGGAAGCGCAGACGAGGAGGAGAAGAGGAGGAGGAGAAGAGGAGGAGGAGAGGAGGAGAGGAGGTGGAGAAGAGGAGGAGGAGAGGAGGTGGAGAGGAGGAGGAGGAGAGGGGAGAAGAGGAGGAGGAGAGGGGAGAAGAGGAAGAGGAGAGAGGAGAAGAGGAGGAGGAGAGGAGGTGGAGAAGAGGAGGAGGAGAGGAGGAGGAGAAGAGGAGAAGGAGAGGGGAGAAGAGGAGGAGGAGAGAGGAGAAGAGGAGGTGAGGAGCAGAGGAGGAGGAGAGGAGCTGGAGAAGAGGAGGAGAGGAGGAGGAGAGAGGAGAGAGGAGGAGGAGAGGAGGGGGAGGAGAAGAGGAGGGGAGGAGAGAGGAGGAGGAGTTAGACCTCAGTCTTCCTGGGGCGCTAACAGACTCCACCCGCGGGGGAGGGGCTCACAGACTCCACCCGCGGGGGAGGGGCTCACAGACTCCACCCGCGGGGGAGGGGCTCACAGACTCCACCCGCGGGGGAGGGGCTCACAGACTCCACCTGCGGGGGGGGGGGCTCACAGACTCCACCCGCGGGGGAGGGGCTCACAGACTCCACCCGCGGGGGGGGGCTCATCTAAAAGGACGAGGAAACAGGTTTATTAAAAAAATGAAAATCTGGATCTGTTAAAATTTGATTATTTTTTACACCAAAATCCCAAATCTGCCGCTCCCCCTCTCCGCTCGTCTGCTACTGTCGTCACACAGAAAACCCGGTCTAGACCCAGTCTGGTAACGGTCCGGTCCCGGTCAGGTCCCGATCTGGTCCAGTCCCAGTCTTCCTCCTCTGTTGTCCTCCTCAGACGTGCACTGCTCTCGTGCACGTTCCTCTGTCATCAGGAGAAATCGACCAATCACACGCAGGCAGGAGGGAGGACGCAGCCAATCAGAGCACAGCACAGAGCAGGCCCCGCCCCCTGCAGCTGCATTCATCCGTCACCACGACAACAAGACCCTCCCATCCTCCTGTATCTCTGTGTCAGAAACCCTCCCATCCTGTTTTTGAATGAGACTCTGCTGCAGAATTCAACCAGAGACACGATGGAGGAGAGGAGGAGGAGAAAAGAGGAGGAGGAGAGGAGGAGAAAAGAGGAGAGGAGGAGGAGAGGAAGAGAGGAGGAGAAAGGAGGACAGGAGGAGGAGGAGAGGAAGAGAGGAGGAGAAAGGAGGAGAAAAGAGGAGAGGAGGAGGAGAGGAGGAGGAGAGGAAGAGAGGAGGAGAAAAGAGGAGAGGAGGAGGAGAGTAGGAGGAGAGGAAGAGAAAAGAGGAAGCGAGGAGGAGAAAAGAGGAGAGGAGGAGGAGAAAAGAGGAAGCGAGGAGAAAAGAGGAGAGGAGGAGGAGGAGAAAAGAGGAGAGGAGGAGGAGGAGAAAAGAGGAGAGGAGGAGAAAAGAGGAGAGGAGGAGGAGAGGAGGAGAAAAGAGGAGAGGATGAGAAGGAGGAGAAAAGAGGAGAGGAGGAGGAGAAAAGAGGAGAGGAGGAGGAGAGGAGGAGAGGAGGAAAGGAGGAGAGAAGAAAGGATGAGAGAAAAGGAGGAGGGAGGACAGAGGTGGAGGAGGAGAGATGTGACGTGAAGCAGGAGCAGGTGCAGTACCAGAGCGGTCAGAGAGGGGGCAGACTGTCCCAGAGTGTGTCCTCTCATCCTCAGCAGGTCCCCTTCTGGTCCCGGTCCTGGTCCCAGTCCCGGTCCTGGTCCCACTCCTGGTCCTGGTCCCACTCCTGGTCCTGGTCCAGACGAGAGCTGACTGTGCAGACTGCAGGACAGAGGCAGCAGCTGTTTACCTAAGAAACAGACAAGACCTGGTTCAGTCCTGGTTCAGTCCTGGTTCAGTCCTGGTTCAGTCCTGGTTCAGTCCTGGTTCAGTCAGGGTTCAGTCAGGGTTCAGTCCTGGTGTAGTCCTGGTGTAGTCCTGGTTCAGTCCTGGTGTAGTCCTGGTGTAGTCCTGGTTCAGTCCTGGTTCAGTCCTGGTTTAGTCCTGGTTTAGTCCTGGTTTAGTCCTGGTTTAGTCCTGGTTCAATTTTGGTGTAGTCCTGGTGTAGTCCTGGTTTAGCTCTGGTTTAGTCCTGGTTCAGGGTCTTACCAGTCATAGTCCTGGTCCTGGTCTTGGTCTCGTCCTGGCTCAGTTGCCGGGTCAGTCCTGGTTTAGTTCTGGTCTTGGTTTTGCCGGCGGACGGAGAGAGGTCCGGGTGAGAGAGCTTCCGGAAGAGGAGAGGAGGAGCGAACACCTCCTGAAAAAAGAAAAGACACAATTTTATAATAATAACAACAACAACAAGGGTTCATGGGAGTTTGTCCAGTCCACATGTGCTTTGTGGACCTGGAGACATTTGACCGTGTCCCTCGTGGTGTCCTGTGGGGGGCGCTCTGGGAGTATGGGGTCCGGGACTCTTTGCTAAGGACTGTTCGGTCCCTGTATGACCGGAGCAGGAGCTGTGTTCGTATTGCCGGTAGTAAGTCGGACCTGTTTCCGGTGCATGTTGGACTCCGCCAGGGCTGCCCCTGTCACCGGTTGTATCAGCTCTGGATTTACCGTCAGTCTACGTTCCTCCCCTCACCTATGGTCATGAGCTTTGGGTAATGACCGAAAGGACAAGATCGTGGATACAAGCGGCCGAAATGAGTTTCCTCCACAGAGTGGCTGGACGCTCCCTTAGAGACAGGGTGAGGAGCTCAGTCACACGGGAGGAACTCGGAGTAGAGCTGCTGCTCCTCCACATCGAGAGGAGCAGCTGAGGGGAGGGCATCTGTTCCGGATGCCTCCTGGACGCCTCCCTCAGGAGGTGTTCCGGGCATGTCCCACCAGGAGGCACCATGTCACTCGGCTGGCCTGGGAACACCTTGGGGTCCCCCTGGAGGAGCTGGAGGAAGTGTCCGGGGTGTAGTACTAGTACTGTAGTACTACTACTGTAGTACTGGACTACTGCACAGTACCAGTCTGGTCTGAGTAGCTGAAAGGTCTGGTGTGACACAGAGACTCACTTCAACTTTGAACATTTATTTGTCAAACTCAAAACCTGAGAAGAGTTTCAATGTGAACTTAAAGCTAAGCTAAAGCTAAAGCTAAGCTAAGCTAACACTAAAGCTAAGCTAACACTAAAGCTAACACTAAAGCTAAAGCTACATTATTATATTATATAAACATAATATATTACATTTTATTATTATTATTATTCCTCCATTACTTTGTGACAGAAATGAAGCCGCCAATCTGCACCATCGGCCCCTCCCACCACCATCAAACTACACAATGTGGGTCAAGTGCCTTGCCCAAGGACACAACAACAGTTTTCGCCACTGGTGCCCCCCTGTGGCACCTGGTGTTCCCAGTGGTCTCCCGCAGTAATAGTAGTAACAGTAGTAATAGTAGTAGTAGTAGTAGTAGTAGTAGTAGCAGCAGTATTATTATCATTATTATTATTATTGTAAGTGCGAGGGGTTCAGGGCCTTTACTCTTTTTGTCTTTAGCCTCATTTCAACTGAACACAGGACCCACACCCAGACAGGGGCAGACAGGGGCAGACAGGGGCAGACAGGGGCAGAGCCACAGGAGCAAAAGTTGGTGTAGAAATAACAGCGTACCTGGGCTCTGCGCCACGCTGCCGCTCCCGTCGCTCCTCCCGTCGCTCCTCCCGCCGCCTCTGCGCCGCGCTCCCCGCCGCGCTCTCCGCCGCCCTCTCCGCCGCGCTCCCCGCCGCTCTCTCCGGTGCTCAGCTTCCTCTTGTGCCGGTTCTCTCCCTTCTTCATGGTTCCTCTTTAGGATGCGACGCTTCTCCTCGCCTGAAAAGCAACGGATCCGCTCCGCTACAGAGACGAGCGCGGGCGGTGACCGCTCTCACAGCGGCGCGCTCACACCTTTGCGCTCCTCTCCATCCGCGGTCTGCAGAAAAACTCTGCGCCACATCGGGGAGAGAGCGCGACGCGGCGGGGCGAGCGTGCTCCTGCTCCCCTCGCCTCCAAAACGCTCGTAAAACGCTCGTAAAACGCTTACTCTCCGTGCTTCAGGGGGAAAAGTACCGCAGTGGCCGCGTGTGCGCGCGGTCCATCCCGGAAAGAGCGCAGACTGCTCGGGACACGTGCGGAGTTTACGCGAACGGTCCACGGTACCGGGACATGTACGGAGACGTGTACGGGGAGGGCATCCGGCCGTCAAACTGGAACCGCGGCGCTTCCTGTGCGTCTGCAGCGACGTGATGACGACACGTGCGCGCTCCGGCCACGCACAGTCACGTGCGAAGAAAGATCTCCTCCACTTCATGACGTCATCCTCCTGATAGTTTTTATTGCTTCTTAATTAGAACTTTCATTATTTATTTAACTTTTATATAATTTTTACCCTTTGCGTTTATGATGTTATTATTATAATTATTATAATTATCCATCCATCCATCCATTTTCTCCCGCTTAATCCGGCTGGGTCGCGGAGGCAGCACGCTGCCCATTACTCTGTGCACCAGACCCAGACCCTATGAACCCCTCTGCAGGTGGTGAACCCCTCTGCAGGTGGTGAACCACAGGAGGGAGGAATTCCTTGACTGTAAACTGTTCATAGGGTGTTGCATGTTTTTTGGTTGATAGGGGGAAACCGGAGTACCTGGAGGAAATCCATCCAGACACGGGGAGGAAACATGCAAACTCCACACAGAAAGGCCCGGGCCACCCGGGGATCGAACCCGTAACCTTCTTGCTGTGAGGCGTGAGTGTTGCCACTCAGCCACCATCAGGCACCATCAGCCACCATCAGGCACGCCATATAATTAATAATTATAATTATTATAATTATAATGTGATGTGAGTCTGAACAGCACAGCCCTCAGTTTGGTTTGAGAAGAAAAAGAAGACAAAAAGAGGAGAGAAGAGGAGGAGGAGGAGGAGAGGAGGAGAAGAGGAGAGGAAGAGGAGGGGGCAGCAGAGTTTGGGCTCCGGGAGGTGAGAATAAATAAAAGTGTAAATGACTTTGTTTGTCTCAAAAACAGAAAAAACACCAAACGACAAGATCTGTGTTGTACCTGTGTGTGTGTGTGTGTGTGTGTGTGTGTGTGTGTGTGTGTGTGTGTGTGCGTGCGTGTCGGTGTGTGTGTGTGTGTGCGCGTGTGTAGACTTTTGCCAGAAAATGCTCTGTTCCACCTTGTGATGTCATCAAGTGGTAGTTTTCAAGTGACCAGCTCCTTTTACCTTTAGTTCAGTAGAGATCGGCAATTCCAGGACTGAAATGATCCAAATGATTCTAGTGAAGGTGTGTGGAGTTTAAAAACACAGTGGAGCACTTCCTGTATCACCACATGATGACATCACAAGGTGGAACAGAGTGTTTTCAGTCTGAGAGAAGAACTCGTGTTAAATCTGCAGGTTTGTGTGTTAAACATGTGAATGTAACAAACACAACTGCAGCAGAGGATTATGGGACATTTAATCACAGACCAGTAAAATACAAAAACAAAAAGTGTCAGTGTGAGGAGAGGAACAGGACTCAGGACAAAAGTGTCCCTCCTCCCCGTCCTCTCTGTTCTACAGCGTCCTGCAGGGGGCGCCAAGTGAACCTGAGCCTGTCTCTGCTCTGGTGTCTCTGATGAGATGGGACATTTCCTCTGGAAATTTCCTCTGCCATATTCAAAGTGAAAATCTGTAGCATTTCAGAGCTAGCAGGTTAGCATAGTCAGCCGCAAGAGCAGCCAACAAGCCGGTCAGCCACAAGAGCAGCCACCACCACCCCCACGGCAACCTTCAGTTTTCAGACATTTTCCACAAAATAAATAGACAAAAAGTCAATTTCTACTGACGGGTTTAGTCTGTGGACCTGTTTGGTCCTGGGTAAAGGGGTGTGTCCTGGTGGTGTGGGCGTGTCCTGTGGAGTGGGCGTGTCCTGGGTAAAGGGGCGTGTCCTGGTGGAGTGGGCGTGTCCTGGGTAAAGGGGCGTGTCCTGGTGGTGTGGGCGTGTCCTGTGGAGTGGGCGTGTCCTGGGTAAAGGGGCGTGTCCTGGGTAAAGGTGGCGTGTCCTGGGTAAAGGTGGCGTGTCCTGGGTAAAGGTGGCGTGTCCTGGGTAAAGGTGGCGTGTCCTGGGTAAAGGGGCGTGTCCTGGGTAAAGGGGCGTGTCCTGGGTAAAGGGGCGTGTCCTGGGTAAAGGGGCGTGTCCTGGTGGAGTGGGCGTGTCCTGGGTAAATAGGCGTGTCCTGGTGGAGTGGGCGTGTCCTGGGTAAAGGGGCGTGTCCTGGTGGTGTGGGCGTGTCCTGCTGGAGCGGGCGTGGTCAGATGACGGCGCTCTGCTCCAGCGCCGAGATCACGTCCATGTGATTAAACTCTTTGGAATTATGGTTAAAGGCCTCGACCAATCGGAACGCTCCATCTCTGGAGCCGTAGAACAGCTGCACCTGATTGGCCAAACACTGAGCCTCATGTACGCCCTGGAAAACATCGAAACCAGGTCTAAACCAGGTCTAAAACAGGTTTAAACCAAGTCTAAATCAGGTCTAAACCACGTCTTCAGTCCTGTTGTGTAGTCCTGGTTTAGTCTCGGTTCGGTCCTGGTTTAGTCCAGGTTTGGTCCTGGTTCAGTCCCGGTTTAGTCCCGGTTTGGTCCCGGTTCAGTCCTGGTTCAGTCCTGGTTTGGTCCTGGTTTAGTCCCGGTTCAGTCCTGGTTTAGTCCCGGTTTAGTCCCGGTTCGGTCTCACCATGGCGGTCTGGTCTCTCTCGGCGCTCATCAGGACCAGCCCTTTGTCCTTGAGTTCGGTGTAATGATACAGGAGGAGCTGAGAGGGGGCGCTGTCTCCCCGCGTCTGACACCGGCCACAGAAGAAGAAACACGACACTTATACTCCACAATACTGTTTATCACATTAACATACTACTACTACTACTACTACTGCTACTGCTACTCGATTGTGCGCATTGCCTACAGCTCACTCAACACAGCAGCTAGCTCGAACTGTGAATCAGCCATGGTTTTTGTAGCATTGTCAGCTAGCACAGTCGTGTAGAACTAGTTTTGGGCTTATGAGCACTGCGTGACCTGGAACTAATGTCACAGTCTTTAATCGTTGTTTGTTTAGACATATCGTGGATGTGGTGGAGAGCGTCAGTTACCAGGATTTTATAACTTTTAGCAGAGTTGTTGAGGAGAACTCACGTTAGGCTGCCATCTTGTTCAGCGGCCCCTCATAGAATGATATCTTACTGAGGTGTTGGACGGGGTTTCAAATGAAAGTTGGGGATCAAATCTAACCCCAATGTTAGTTACAGAGGGAGAGAGTTTAGTATTTTGACAATACTAAACTAAGAGAGAGCAGAGATGGGGGAGGACTGAACCTGATGGGGGGTGCCAATAAGGATGGCTTCAGTTTTGGAGCTGTTCAGCTGGAGGAAATTTTCAGTCATCCACGCCTTTATCTCCTCCAGGCACAGAGTGAGGGCAGGTGGTATAGTGGAAGGTGAGGTGGGGTCAGTCCTGAGATATAACTGAGTATCATCAGCATAGCAGTGGAATGATAGCACAGGGGAACACTAAAATTTTAACTTCCTGTTGCATTGGATTTTTTAACTGATTCTGAAGGATTTTTAGGCGCTGATTTCAAATCTGAAATTAGTTTTTCTCCATAAGCTCTAGTTTTCATGCAATTTGAGATAGATGTACTAGTACGTAAGTACGTAGTTACGTAACCCAAATCTAAGCGTTTTGAGATTATATACATAGATAGATTCTAATATTTTTATTATGCTTCTTTTTTCCAAATCAAACATGGCTTCCTCATTGAGACATCACTGTAGAAACAAGCCTGATTGCATAAAATCAATTGCAAAATTGCATAAAAGATTGCATAAAATCTGTAGCTTGCAGAAATAAACTAACGTCAGATTTGAACTCAGCACACTTAAATTGACTAAAAACAAGTCTTTCTTTAAATGCAACATATAGAGTGTTCCCCAGTGTAGTCCATGTTTGGTGATAATCTGGCCGAGGGGAAGCATGTAAATGTTGAACAATGTTGGGCCCAGGACTGACCCCTGGGGTATACCGCAGGTGACATGATGGATCTGTGATTTTGAGTTCCCAAGGGCTACAAACTCAGTCCTGTCAGACAGGTAGGACTGGAACCACTTGAGGACAGTTCCAGAGAGTCCGATGAGGTGTTGGAGACGGTGTAACAGGATGCAGTGGTCTATGGTGTCAAATGCGGCGGTAAGGTCAAGCAGAATGAGTAGTGAGGGGAAGCCCTGATCAGCAGTCACCAGGAGGTCATTGGTGACTCTGACCAGGGCTGTCTCTGTACTATGGGCTGCACGAAAACCAGACTGAAACTTTTCGAAAAGGTTGTGAGTGTGAATATGGACTTGGATCTGAGCTGCTACAGCCTTCTCTAATATTTTAGAGAGGAAGGGGAGGTTGGAAATAGGTCTGTAGCTGGAGAGTACCTCAGGGTCCAGGGTGGGTTTTTTTAAGAATGGGGCTGATTAATGCAGATTTTAGTGTAGTTGGAACTTGCCCAGTCTGAAGGGAACTGTTTATGATGTGCGAGATAAGGGGGCTTATGGCAGCAGCATTTAATTTAAGCAGAGGTGTGGGAATGGGGTCCAGTGCACAGGTGGAGGATTTCATCTTCTGGATAATACTTTCCACCTCACTCGGTGTGGTTTCCACAAAGTCTGAAATACAGTATGCTGGTCCAGGACTTACAGCCAGAGATGTAGGGTCTGGCACCCCAAGTGAAGAGCGGATATCTTCCACTTTGGTGGTGAAGTACAAGATAAATTTATTGCACTGTTCCTCTGTATTATTGTTGGTAAGTGTGAGGGCCTGAGACTGAAGGAGTTTGTTTATGACAGAGAAGAGTTGTTTAGAGTTACCAGGGGTATTATTAATAGTGTTGGAATAAAATTGGGATCTAGCAGCACTGAGTTCTCTTGCGTAGGTTTTTTGATGTTCTGCATAGGCCATTTTATGGACAGTCAGCCCTGATTTTATTGAGTGACGTTCAAGCGCCCGCCCAGCTGTTTTCATTTTTCTCAGGTCATCATTAAACCATGGGGCAGAGCGTGCAAATGTAACTAACCTGGTTTTGAGTGGTGCATGCTCTTCCAGAATATGATCAAGGCTATTGTTGTAATGGTTGACAAGCTGGTTGACTGGGGTAGGATGTGAAGGAATGGGGATGATTGTGATGGCATTATTAAGGTTGTCAGGGTTTATGGCTTTGAGGTTTCTAAAACAGAATTGACGTTGTTATTTGGTTATTGCAGATTGAATAGGCAGTTGCATTGCGATGGCTTTGTGGTCAGAAACACCTAGATCATGTGTGTGGAGGTTGTTGATACATGATGAGTTTGATATGACCAGGTCAAGTGTGTGGCCCTTAATATACACAGATCACATACAAAAATACAAAGATGCTCTCACACAAGCTCGATCCACCTACTACTCACAACTCATACAGTCTGGCTCAGGAAATCCCAAAACACTGTTCAACACCATCAACAAACTCCTCAACCCCCTCGACAACAACTCTCAATCATTCACAACAGAAAAGTGCACCTCCTTCCTAGCCTTCTTTCAAAACAAAATCAACAATATTTACAGCCACCTCACAACCACAACACCTCTCTCTCCTCCCTCCCCATGTTCTCCTGCTACCTGTGTCCCTCTGTCCCACTTCTCCCCGATTTCCCCTTCTGATCTACCTGACCTAATGCAGGGCATGAAAACATCCACCTGTTCCCTAGACCCGATACCCTCCCCCCTCGTCAAAGCCTGTCTACCTGCCATCTCCTCACTTATCACCATAACCATCAACTCCTCCATGTCCACTGGCTCAGTCCCACCCTCCCTCAAAATTGCTTCCATCACCCCCATACTGAAGAAACCTGGACTAAGGCTGCGTCTCAATTCTACCCCTTAGCCCTCTGTCTTAGCCCTACCCCTCTGTTGTGCGCGTTCACAAGAGACAGAGGGGTGTCCCAATACTCTTTTCTGTAAGTCCGAGGGCTAAGGGGAAGGGCTATGATACCCCTCTGCGCAAAGCGTTTTCAGATGCACCCTTTGCGCAAAGGGGATAGGCGTGGCTTAACGCAAGTCGGAGCAAAAAGCAACACGGAAATCGGGAAGTGTCGAGCAATCGGGAAGAAATTGGACAAATGTGAGTATTTGCACTCAAGAACCTCATAAAAAGTTGTATAAAACTAGGAACTTTTGAAAAGTTGTAGGTATACTCATGGCGGCAGCATTTACGCTTTCTGACATATACGGCTTATCGTAACATGCCCGGTTAGAACTATACGCTTGTTACGGTAGAATGTGTAAAGTATTACAAACATGCATGGCCTAAAAGAACTATATACGCATATATGTTAGACTAGAATGTGTCAAATATATCGCTGTATCTGTATATGTTTTCATTTCGCCTCGTAACTCGTCTCATGCGCTTTTAGAACTATACACGGTACGGTAGAATGTGTAAAGTATTACGAACATGCATGGCCTAAAAGAACTATATACGCATGTATGTTAGACTAGAATGTGTCAAATATATCGCTGTATTTCGCCGCGTAACTCGTCTCATGCGCTTTCAGAACTATACACATGTTACGTAGAATGTGTAAAGTATTACGAACATGCATGGCCTAAAATATTATTGTTTCGTTTCGCCTTGTAAATTATCCCCTATTTAATGACATGTTATTAATCACATTTGTATTTTGTTTACAAATTTCTTGTAGGAGGCTGGACTTGTTGGAGTTGTGTCAGCCCAACAAGCTTCAAAAAAGTGGGAGAATTTGAAAATAAAACATAAGGTATATTACATTCTATAATATTTGTAGGTACCAGAACAACTATATATGTTTATGACTATGTATTAATTTTGTTTTCTTTTTTGTGTGTACCAGGCATCCTCTGCATCTCCGTCCACCTCTGCAGCATTTTAATTTTGTGTTACAGTTGATTAAAATTTGATTTACATATGTTGTACAGAGTATAGTCATTTTAAAAAAAATAAAAAAAAATGTGACTTTTTGCAAAGTTCATTTAAAACAAACTCAAAAGGAGCACAATACTTCAAAACTTTAAAAATAATGTCATACTGTTGCGACTGCAAAGGGGTGTCCCATTTCTAAGGGTTAAAACACACCCCTTAGCCTTAACCCTCTGTTTAAAGACAGAGGGGTAGGGCTAAGGGGTAGGGCTAAGACAAAGACAGAGGGCTAAGGGGGAGAATTGGGATTGGGCCTAAACCCCGACATCCCAAACAACTACAGACCCATCTCCAATCTCCCCTTCCTCTCAAAGCTTCTTGAACGTGCCATTTCTTCTCAACTCAAAACCCACCTCACCAACAATAACCTATTTGAATGCTTCCAGTCTGGTTTTCGCTCCCACCACAGTACAGAAACAGCCCTTCTCCGTGTAACAAACGACCTCCTTCTCTCCTCAGACACCAGCAACCTCAACATCCTCATCCTCCTGGACCTCACCACAGCATTTGATACCATCAACCACTCCATCCTCCTCTCCCGTCTTCAAACTGTCTTCAATAACTCTGACACCGCCCTCTCCTGGTTCACATCATACCTCACAGACAGACAACAGTTCATCCACATTAACCACTGCAAATCTCCCTCCGTTCCCCTCACCCAAGGTGTCCCCCAAGGTTCAGTTCTTGGTCCCCTCCTGTTCCTCCTGGACATCCTCCCCCTCGGTCGCATCATCCGCCACCATAGTCTCCAATTCCACTGCTTTGCCAATGACATCCAACTTTACCTGTCCACCAAATCCATCACTCCTGTTACTCACTCCACCCTTACCGCCTGCATCTCCGAAATCAAAACCTGGTCCCAAAACATTACTCAAAACCAGCAATAACTTCACCCTCTCCATAGATGGCTCAACTGTTTCCACATCCCCCCCACCTCTGCAATCTTGGCATTATCTTTGATCAGACACTCTCATACGAACACCACATAAAACACATCACTAAGACAGCCTTTTACCACCTCAGAAACATCGCCCGAATCCGTTCATCCCTCTCCTTTCCCTCCGCTGAAACACTCATCCACACATTCATCACATCCCGCCTCGACTACTGCAATAGCCTGCTCTATGGTTCACCTTCCAAACTCCTCAACAGACTCCAGTACATCCAGAACTCTGCTGCCCGTCTTCTCACCCACACCCGCTCCCGTGAACACATCACCCCCGTCCTTAGAGATCTCCACTGGCTTCCCATCCCCCAGCGTATCCAGTTCAAAATCCTCACCATTGTCTTCAAGTCCCTCCATAACCTGGCCCCCACCTACCTCACCGAGCTCCTCCACCACCACGCCCCCACCCACTCCCTCAGATCGGCCGATGCCAACCTCCTGTCCCCCCCCCACCCGAACCAAACACAAGACCTGGGGAGACAGGGCCTTCTCCATAGCTGGCCCCACCCTCTGGAACTCCCTCCCCAAACCCATCAGAGACTCCTCAACACTTACCTTCAAAGCATCCCTCAAGACCCACCTCTTCAAAACTGTCTACAAATAACCTACTTCTGTTTACAAATAACCTACTTCTGTTACTGTCTGTTTGTCTATTTTATTTGCTATTTTGTTAAGCGTCTTTGGGTATCTTGAAAAGCGCTATCTAAGTATTATTATTATTATTATTATTATTATTATTATTATTATTATTATTATTATTATTATTAATATGTGTAGGGTGTGTGACGTGTTGTGTGAGGTTGAGGGAGTCAAGTATCTGCAAAAACTCAGTGGTGTAACAATGAGCTGTAGAGTCCACATGAATGTTAAAGTCACCAAGGATTACAACATTTGTTGATGTTGTACATATGGTGGTGAGGAGTTCAGAAAGCTCTGCAGTGAAATTTGGATGTGGTCTAGGTGGACGATAGATAAGGAGGATGGTGATATGAAGAGGATGATTACATCTGAGACCCAAGCATTCAAAAGAGGAGAAGGTGGGCAGGGGGACAGATGTCAAATGTATACCAGTACGATAAAATACGGCCACCCCCCTCCCCGGCCTGTACTGCGGGCTCTTTCAATATAGGAGTACCCAGTGGGACAGGTCTCATTAAGAACAGAATAGACCTCTGGTCTGTGCCAGGTCTCTGTGAGGCACATTAAGTCTATTTCTTGGTCTAGGATGTGATCATGGATTAAGCAGGATTTGTTTGTTAGAGACTGTGTGTTCAGAAGCTCCATATTGATGAATAATGGAGGAGAGTGTCTTGGTATGGGACGAAGTAAAGTAAGATCCACTCCTGGTTTTCTGTCGATCCCGGTCCGTGGCTCATCCAGCGCAGGGTTTACAGCCCAGGTAGTGGCGCTGCTCCAATGACGTGTCAGATGACGCAGCCGGTGCGCGACGGAGGATCCCGCTGACCACAGCGCCAGTATGGAGCTGCCGGAGAAGACAAGCCACCGACCGGACCCTCTGTGGACATAGCAGCGCCGGCGGAGGAGTCCCAGCTGTTTAATGACTCCAGTGTCCACGGGAATGCCGAAGTTGTTTAACTCCAGTAGCCGCGTCAGAGAGTACTGCAGCATGTTGAGTAGCCTCGCGGTTAGCATTAGCGCTCCCGGCACAGACTGGATGATGGCGAGACAGGATCCAGGTATGGAGACAACTGTCCAGTCAGGTCCACACAGCTTCAAAAGTCACTGTGGGGTACACGGCAGGCTGGCAGGCCCCACAACATTCACTCCACTAGCGGACCACCAAGCAGGGCCCACCCGCCATGGAGAACAAACCCAACAACTCAGGCTCACAGCGGCAACAGGTAAGAGCAAAAACGTGAAAAATCTTTGCTACTCGTCAGTCTTTGGTGATTATGACCAACCAATGACTACCAGGTCATAAAAACATGCAAAATACAAGGCTGAGAAGCGGCAAACATACAACACCAGCGTCCTCTCCGCCATCTTATATGAACTGATAGACTAATACAGTTCACCACAAACCAGTATATGCATGTGTCCATGCATACGTATACTGGTTTGTGTACTGGTACTGCTACTGCTACTGCTACTACTGCTACTACTACTGCCACCTGCAGGTTGATGAGGGAGGTGAAGTGCAGCTCTGGTCCCGTCCACTGCCCCACAAAAAACTCAAATCCATCAGAACGAGGGAGAGCGAAGAGGAACTGTAAAAAGAGAAGAGATGAGAGAGGAGGAGGAGAAAGAGGAGGTGAGTGGAGGAGGAGAGGGGAGAGAGAGGAGAGGATGAGAGAGGAGGAGGAGAGGGGAGAGAGAGGAGAGGAGGAGAGAGGAGGAGGACAGGGGAGAGAGAGGAGAGGAGGAGAGAGGAGAGAGAGGAGGAGAGGAGGAAGAGGCGGAGAGGAGAGGGTAGAGAGAGGAAGAACAAGAGGAGGAGGAGGAGAGGGGAGAGAGAGGAGAGGAGGAGAGAGGAGAGAGAGGAGGAGAGGAGGAAGAGGCGGAGAGGAGAGGGTAGAGAGAGGAAGAACAAGAGGAGGAGGAGGAGAGGGGAGAGAGAGGAGAGGAGGAGTAGAGGAGGAGTAGAGGAGGAGGAGTAGAAGAGGAGGTGTAGAGGAGGAGGAGTAGAGGAGGAGGAGGAGTAGAGGAGGAGGAGGTGTAGAGTAGGAGTAGAGGAGTAGAGGAGGAGGAGTAGAGGAGGAGGAGTAGAAGAGGTGTAGAGGAGGAGGAGGTGTAGAGGAGGTGAAGAGGAGGAGGAGTAGAGGAGGTGTAGAGGAGGAGTAGAGGAGGAGGAGTAGAGGAGGAGGTATAGAGGAGTAGAGGAGGTGTAGAGAAGGAGGAGTAGAGGAGGAGTAGAGGTGTAGAGGAGGAGGTATGGAGGAGGAGTAGAAGAGGTGTAGAGGAGGAGGTATAGAGGAGGAGGAGTAGAGGAGGTGTAGATGAGGAGCAGAGGAGGAAGAGTAGAGGAGGAGGGGGAGTAGAGGAGGTGTAGAGGAGGAGCAGAGGAGGAAGAGTAGAGGAGGAGGAGGAGTAGTAGAGGGAGTAGAGGAGGTGTAGAGGAGGAGCAGAGGAGGTGTAAAGGAGGAGGTGTAGAGGAGGAGTGGAGGAGGAGGTGTAGAGAAGGAGGAATAGAGGTGTAGAGGAGGAGGAGGTGTAGAGGAGGAGTAGAGCTGTAGAGGAGGTGTAGAGGAGGAGGAGTAATGGAGGAGCAGAGGAGGAGTAGAGGTGTAGAGGAGGAAGAGTAGAGGAGGTGTAGAGAAGGACTAGAAGAGGAGGAGTAGAGGAGGAGTAGAGGAGGTGTAGAGGAGGAGGAGTAGAGGAGGAGGAGTAGAGGTGTAGAGGAGGTATAGAGGAGGTGTAGAGGAGGTGTAGAGGAGGAGGCTCTGACCGTTGGACAGGTTTGCGCTCGTTTCTGCATCAGCTCAAATGTTTCAGTCTGAAACAAAATAGAAACAATCAGAAAGTGTGCGTGTGCGTGTGCGTGTGCGTGCGTGTGCATGTGTTTGTGGGTTTGTGTGTTTGTGTACTCACGGGGATGGCTGCACTGATTGTGTCTCTGGTGGAGAAGAACTGAGTCCAGATCTGAGCAGAAACACGAGAAACAAGAGACTGTTAAAGAGGAGCTCCCTGTGCTAACGCCTCCCCCTTCAGAGCTCTATCCCAACACACTCAGCCTCTCTGTGCTAAGTCCCTCCCCCTTCAGAGCTCTATCCCAACACACTCAGTGTGAGTCACACTAATGAAACTCCTGCATCACATCAGGTTTGTCCATTTGTTGTGTTCAGTTTTGTCTCATGTTTTTGTGTATTTATGGAGAACTGTCGTGTGGAGCCTGGGGGACGTAAACTTGTGGGCAGAGCCTCGTACAGACTCGTACTGTGGGAGCCTGGGGGATGTAGACTTGTGGGCGGAGCCTCGTACAGACTCGTACTGTGGGAGCCTGGGGGACGTAGACTTGTGGGCGGAGCCTCATACTGTGGGAGCCTGGGGGACATAGACTTGTGGGTGGAGCCTCGTACAGACTCGTACTGTGGGAGCATGGGGGGACGTAGACTTGTGGGCGGAGCCTTGTACAAACTCGTACTGTGGGAGCCTGGGGGACGTAGACTTGTGGGCGGAGCCTCGTACAGACTCGTACTGTGGGAGCATGGGGGACGTAGACTTGTGGGCGGAGCCTCGTACAGACTCATACTGCTGACCATAAGGAGGGTCTGAATAGGGCCCAGGAGAGATCTCTAGATGACTCAAACATGGAGGACTCTAGAACCTCTTCAGGTTTGTGATGAGAACAAACAAAAACACAATTTTGCAGAACATCTTCTCTTTAAACTACAGTCGTGTGGTGGTGGTCGCCGCTTCTGTTCTGCTCTGGTGGACCTGGTGGACCTGGTGGATCTGGTGGACCTGGTGGATCTGGTGGACCTTCAGCTCAGTGTGCTGTGGACGAGAAGAGCCTTGGTCCAAGTGCTCCTCTGGGTCTCACCTGTGAGATCTCCGCTCCCGTTTTGTCCCTCACCAGGTCCATGTTCAAGATGGAGTCCAGAGTCTGAGGAGAAGACCAGAGATCAGGATCAGAAACAAGACCAGACCAGAGACCAGAGACCAGAGACCAGACCAGAGACCAAAGACCAGACCAGAGACCACAGACCAGACCAGACCAGAGACCAGAGACCAGAGACCAGACCAGAGACCAGACCAGAGACCAGACCAAAGACCAGACACCAGAGACCAGACCAGACCCCGGACCAGACCCCGGACCAGACCAGAGACCAGACCAGAGACCAGAGACCAGACCTGCAGTTGTGTTTTGTTTCATTCACGTTTTACACACAAACCTGCAGATTTAACACGAGTTCTTCTCTCAAACTGAAAACACTCTGTTTCACCTTGTGATGTCATCATGTGGTGATACAGGAAGTGCTCCACTGTGTTTTTAAACTCCACACACCTTCACTAGAATAATTTGGATAATTTCAGTCCTGGAATTGCCGATCTCTACTGAACTAAAGGTAAAAGGAGCTGTTCACTTGAAAACTACCACTTGATGACATCACAAGGTGGAACAGAGCGTTTGGAGCTTTGGAGATGTAGACAGACTAATAATAAAGAGTTCCTCAAACATGTGAATGAAACAAACAACTCCAGGTCTGTTTTTGAGGAGGAACATCAGAAGATCAGAACAGGTTCTGACCTTGTGTCGGCTTACGCCACCGGATGCCGCCGCCGAAGACTTCGCCGTCTCCTGCGTCAAAACATCACAAATAAATAAATACTACTACTACTACTGCTGCTGCTGCTACTGCTACTGCTACTGCTGCTACTGCTGCTGCTCCTCCTCCTCCTCTCCTCACCTCCTCCTCTGCTCCTCCTCCTCTCCTCCTCCTCCTCACCTGTGTCGTGTCCATGAGTTTGATGAATTCTTCTTGTTCACTGTGTCCTACTCGCTCCTGTTTCAGGACTGAACGTTTTTCCATCCGAGACTTGAACTCCTGAGGATCTGAACTACACACAAAAACACACAAATATATATACACAAACACACATATATACACACAAAAACACACACGTACAGTGAGGAAAATAAGTATTTGAACACGTGTCTATCAGCTAGAATTCGACCCTCAAAGACCTGTTAGTCGCCTTTAAAAAGTCCACGTCCACTCCATTTATTATCCTAAATCAGATGCCCCTGTTTGAGGACGTGAGCTGCATAAAGACACCTGTCCACCCCATACAGTCAGTAAGACTCCAACTACTAACATGGCCAAGACCAAAGAGCTGTCCAAAGACACCAGAGACAAAACTGTCCATCTCCACAAGGCTGGAAAGGACTACGGGGAAATTACCAAGCAGCTTGGTGAAAAAAGGTCCACTGTTTGAGCAATCATTAGAAAATGGAAGAAGATAAACATGACTGTCACTCTCCCTCGGACTGGGGCTCCATGCAAGATCTCATCTCGTGGGGTCTCAGTGATCCTAAGAAAGGTGAGGAATCAGCCCAGAACTACACGGGAGGAGCTGGTCAATGACCTGAAAAGAGCTGGGACCACCGTTTCCAAGGTTACTGTTGGTAATACACTAAGACGTCATGGTTTGAAATCATGCATGGCACGGAAGGTTCCCCTGCTTAAACCAGCACATGTCAAGGCCCGTCTTAAGTTTGTCAATGACCATTTGGATGAGCCAGAGGAGTCATGGGAGAAAGTCATGTGGTCAGATGAGACCAAAATAGAGTGGTCATAATTTCACTAACCGTGTTTGGAGGAAGAAGAATGATGAGTCCCATCCCAAGAACACCATCCCTACTGTGAAGCATGGGGGTGGTAGCATCAGCAGCTTTGGGGGTGTTTTTCTGCACATGGGACAGGGCGACTGCACTGTATTAAGGAGAGGATGACCGGGGCCATGTATTGCGAGATTTTGGGAAACAACCTCCTTCCCTCAGTTAGAGCATTGAAGATGGGTCGAGGCTGGGTCTGCCAACATGACAATGACCCGAAGCACACAGCCAGGATAATCAAGGAGTGGCTCTGTAAGAAGCATATCAAGGTTCTGGCGTGGCCTAGCCAGTAGGGTTGTTCCGATGGACGATGACATTGTCCATCGTCATTTATGACCCACCATAGTGATGGATAGTAAGCACCCCCCCTCCCCTTTAAAAAAAAATAAAAATCTGAAACATGCACTGACCTTCTTTAGCTCTCATTGACCTAAAAACTTACCAGGGATTCCACGTTTAATGATCAAATCACGAATAAAACAAATTATTATTTTATTTATATAGATGAAATTGTATTTTGTACATGTACTTTAGATTTTATATTAGTGTAGAAAAGCTCAACCAGGGACGGGGGTTGAAAACTAGCATTTGCTAAACTCTTTATGCATCACATCAGCTGCAAGCTCTGTTTTGTAACTATGTCCGATTGCATTGTCCCTGCCATATAAATAAATAAATAAATAAATAAAATATGCATTAGAGTTTAAGTCAGACATAACAATTAAAATACTGTGTGGCTACCAAAAATAAGATAAGATAATCCTTTATTTGTCCCACAATGGGGAAATTTCAGTGTCACAACGCAAGTTTCAGAAACAGTAGGAAAATAAGAGCATCAAAATCAAGATAAATAATAATAAGTATTTACAATCAACTAAAAAACACAACAGTGTAAAGCTCAAAGGCACAGGAACGTTGCACAATAAGTGTCTTTGATTCTGAAGTGAACAAACAGCAGTTAAAGTGACTCCAGTACAGTAATATATAATATTACTACAATAAAGTGACTCAGATGATTGTGTACAGTGCAGTGATGGACAGTGGTGGGTAAATAAATAAGTAGCAGGTAAAGTGACTTTAAATAATATTGCACATTGTTATTGTTACTATGGAAATGACACATGGTTGCTATGGAGATGACACATGACTAGCATTGATCATTGCACAGTCTGACAGCAGCAGGAAGGAAAGACCTGCGAAATCTCTCCTTCACACAGCGAGGGTGAATCAGTCTGTCACTGATGCTGCTCTCCAGAGCAGACAGGGCATCCTGCAGGGGGTGACACTCATGGTCCAGCATAGACATGAGTTTAGCCAGGACCCTCTTGTCCCCCACCTGCTGCACTGAGTCCAGAGGACAGCCCAGGACTGAGCTGGACTTCTTGATGACCTTGTCCAGTTTCTTCTTCTCCCTCTCTGTGACGCTGCTGCTCCAGCAGACCACAGCGTACAGGATGGATGATGCCACCACAGAGTCATAGAAGGTCCTCAGGAGTGGCCCTCTCACTCCAAAGGACCGCAGTCTCCTCAGGAGATAGAGCCGACTCTGGCCCTTCCTGTACAGTGCATCTGTGTTATGAGTCCAGTCCAGTTTATTGTTCAGATGAACACCCAGGTACTTGTAAGAGTCCACTCTCTCAATGTCTCTTCCCTGGATGTTCACTGGTGGAGGGCAGTAGAGTGGCGTCCACCACCATCTCCTTGGTCTTCCCCGCGTTGATGAGAAGGTGGTTCCGGTGACACCAGTCCACAAAGTCCTGCGTTATTCCTCTGTACTCCGTGTCGTCATCGTCTGTGATGAGACCGATGATGGCGGAGTCATCGGAGAACTTCTGCAGGACGCAGCTGTCTGTGTTATGTCTGAAGTCTGCAGTATAGAGGGTGAAAAGAAACGGCGCGAGGACCGTGCCCTGGGGAGCACTCACACTGCAGGTCATGAGGTCAGACGCACAGTCCTGGGCTCTCACAAACTGGGGCCAGTTTGTGAGGTAGTCCAGGATCCACTCAGCCAGGTCACAGTCCACTCCTGCCCACTCCAGCTTGTCCCTCAGGAGCAGCGGCTGGATGGTGATCAAAGCACTGGAGAAGTCGAAGAACAAGATTCTCACAGTGCTGCCGGGCCTCTCCAGGTGGGACAGTGAGCAGTGCATCAGAGAGATGATGGCGTCCTCTACTCTGATGCCGAGCCGATACGCAAACTGCAGCGGGTCCATCGCTGAGCTCACCGTGGAGCGGAGGTGACCCAGGACGAGCCTCTCCAGAGTCTTCATCAGATGAGATGTGAGAGCCACTGGCCTGAAGCTGTCTTGAGGTCTCTGGCATGCGGTGACTTGGGCACAGGTACCACACAGGAGGTCTTCCAGAGCTGTGGCACCACCTTCAGCTTCAGGCTCAGGTTGAAGACATGCTCCATAACTCCACACAGCTCATCTGCACTGGACTTAAGGAGCCTGGGGCTGATCCCGTCTGGTCCAGCAGCTTTCCTACTCCTTATCCGGCTCAGTTCTCTCCTAACCTGAGCTGTTGTGACAGACAAAGAGCGGGGGTGTGTGCTGGAGGTCTGGCTGAGTTCTTGATGTGGATTCGGGGGCTGGGGGGCTGAGGCAGAGGTGTGAAAAGGTGGCAGTCTGGGCATTTGTGCAGGAGACAAGGTGAGCCCATGCAGCGGTGCGGGAGGAGGGGTGGGTGATTGATCAAACCTCAGGAAGTGTGAATTCAGATCGTTCACCCACTGTTTGTCTCCCTCTGTCTGGACGGGCGGAGGATTGAAGCCAGAGACACTCTTCAGACTTCTCCACACCTCCCTGACATTCCGCTGCTGCAGCTGCTGTTCCATCTTCCTCCTGAAGTTGGCCCTAGCCTGTCTGATTTTCCTCCTCAGCTTCTTCTGTACAGTCCTCAGCTCCTCTTTGTTCCCGGACCTGAAAGCTCTCTTCTTCTCCTTCAACAGAGCTTTAATGTCCGAGTTAATCCACGGCTTGTTGTTTGGAAAACACCGCACCGTCCGAGAGGGTACAGTGTTTTCAAAACAGAAGTTGATGTAGTCCGTAATACAGTCCGTGATAGCATTGATGTCCTCCCCATGAGGCTGGCAGAGCTCTGTCCACACAGTGGTGCTAAAGCAGTCCCTCAGAGCCTCCTCGCTCTCTGCTGTCCACCTCTTCACCACTCGGGGCTCCACAGGCTGCCTGCGCACAAGCGGTTCGTACACAGGCCTCATATGGATGACGTTGTGGTCTGCTCTTCCCAGGGGGGGAGGGGTAATGAGATGTAGGCCTCCTTGACGTTGGCAAAGAATAAGTCCAAAGTTTTACTGTCTCTTGTGGGGCAGGTCACATACTGGGTGTATGTTGGCAGGACAGATGAGGGAGATGCATGGTTGAAGTCCCCGGTGGTGAGGAAGAGGGCCTGTGGATGCCGAGTCTGAAGAGAGCTGATGCAGGAGAGCAGAGTGTCACAAGCATTCTCCGCGTTAGCACTGGGAGGAATATACACAGTCAGTGTGATGACGTGTGAAAACTCCCGGGGCAGGTAGAATGGCCTCATGCTAACAGCAAACAGTTCAATGTCTTTATTACACATCTGCTCCTTCACTGTACAGTGTCCAGGTTTGCACCATTTCTCGTTCACGAACAGCGCTAGTCCTTCTTCTTCTCCCTTCTTCTTCCCGCTCTCCTCCGTCCTGTCCGCGCGCAGCAGGTGAAAGTTGTCCACGGTGACAGCAGAGTCCAGGATTAGCGGTGTTAGCCAAGTCTCCGTAAAAACAATGATGCTAGCGTCCCTGAACTCCCATTGGAATCTAACGAGTGCCGCGAGCTCGTCCGTCTTGTTGGCGAGGGAGCGCACGTTCCCCGTGACAACGGAGGGGAGGACCGGTCTGCAGCGTCTCTTCTTTTCACAGAGTTTACGCCCCCGCGGCGTCCACGGCGTGTCGTCCGTAGGATCTCATCGGGGATGACATGCCTGTCCCGGGGGAACACAACAGCGCTGCGCAGCGCCATCAGCTGATCCTTTGTGTAGACGAGCAGAGGACGGGGTCCCTTACACATCTTAAGCCGAGACAGGTAAATAATCCACCAAAAGTGCGGAAAAATGCAGCGTCGAGTGCAGCCCAAGCTTAACGAACAGTATTGAGAAAAATATTTACAAAAGTGAGGCGGTTTAAGGGCAAAAAGTTAGAAAAGTTACGAAAAGTGCGGGAGCGCTGTGACGGGCAGCTAGCGCAGCACCAGCGCCCATAAAATAAATAAATAAGCCTTATTCTATTATTTTCTATTATTCTATTATTTATTATTATTAGGCTATCATTATTTATATCTTTAGACCAGGGGTCGGCAACCTTAAATACTCAAAGAGCCATTTGGACTGTCTCCCACAGAAAAGAAAACACCCGGAGCCACAAAACCCTTTTGACTCTAAACCAGCGCTAACCAGAGGAACTACAGGCAAAACTACAACTACAAATGTGTTCTGTTCAAGGAAGGATTCTGTGTTCTGTTCAAGGAAGGATTCTCTTTCTTGACAAAAATAGCCTCTTTAACTCCTCCTCTCAAACCAGTTCTTTTCTCTGGCCAGGATCTGAACCTTACTGTCCTCAAAGGAGTGGCCTGTGGCTTTTAGGTGGAGATGTACGGCAGATGTACGGTCCAGATCTTGGCCAGAGAAAAGAACTGGTTTGAGAGGAGGAGTTAAAGAGGCTATTTTTGTCAAGAAAGAGAATCCTTCCTTGAACAGAAATGGAGGTCTCAGACATCATTTGTCTCCCATCTATAACTCTATCCTCAAACCTAAATCAAAACAAACAGAGAAAACAATGGGACTAGCCAGGACATGTCCAGAGGTGTGAAAACACCATCATGGCCCTGAATGGTTCTGCTAACTACTCCCCCACTCCCACTCCATATTGAACAGACTCACCAAACTAAGGGGCTAAACACACTAGGCCACGGGCTAGGATAGTCACGTGTGCACCCCCCCCACAACCCTATAAATTTGGTATCACTGGAAACCTTGGGATGTCTAGATTACAATTATAACTGGTAACAGTAAAAAAACTGGGACTTACTATGACATATCAATAGTTTTATTGACCTACCATAAAACTCATGAAATGGCTGAATGCGAAACATGTGATTTCGCCACATGATACAAAGACTCAGTAAATCATCAGTTTTTCACTTAAATAAACATATAAGGCATGAAATGAAAGCTAACTCTGTGCCAAATCATTCCCTTTTTAAATGATATGTCTGTCTTAATTGTGTCTGAAGATATGCTTTAGTGAAGTATGACACCATATAAACAATAAATGCTCGTATGACAATACATGATGAATATGACAATAGTTCAGTTTTCATCATAATTCAAGATGAAGAAAGCTCAATCTCTCAGCTTTGATCTCATGCCAAAAGTAATCTGGTAGGACAAATACTAGCAAAGATATCATATGTTTTACCTAGTGATCGATAAAACACTTAAATGAATGCTGAAGATCGCATAACGATCCCATATTCGGCTTAAAAATTGAAATGCCATATGTTTTGAGGTATCAACAAACCTACACTTGCAATATTACCACTTTCATTTCCATCATATACAATGTTTGATATGTCTCAGTGTGCCACAATAACTCAATAACCAGTAACACATAAATTGACACAAAAAGTCAATCTCGCCAAGCTTTCAAAACGTATGTCAAAAACAATAACTGATTCTGTTACTTATCATTTCTGAAACATAAAAGAAAACTAATGAACATGTTTTTTTTCGGTCGTTTTGTTTTAGTGAGTTTTTTGTGCATTTATTTTGACCTGTAACATAGATCATCTCAGTCTGAATCACAGTCACTTTCATCTTCCACAAATGATTCAAAGTCAACATCGATATCACAAACCAGATCTGAATCTAAGTCATCCAGGTCCTCACTGAAGTCCTCAGTTACCACAGTTTCCTGAGCAATATGTAGAAGTTCTTTTGGCAGGAAATCACCTGTGAACCAGATAGGTAGTAATTGCACCTGCTAAGACATATTAAACATTGTATGTGGGTGAAACTTGGGAATATTAGAAGTACAGGTTTGTTGATACCCTAAAACCTATGGCATTTCAATTTTATTTCAAGTTAAATACATTTTAATAATATATAATTCAAGTTGAAGTGATGATGCGATCTTCAGCATTCATTTAAGTGTTTTATCGATCACTAGGTAAAACATATATCTTTGCTAGTATTTGTCCTACCAGATTACTTTTGGCATGAGATCAAAGCTGAGAGATTGGGCTTTCTTGTTGTGCATATAGTTTAGGCAAATGTATGTAGAATTATGATGAAAACAGAAGTATTGTCATATTCATCATGTATTGTCATACGAGCATTTATTGTTTATATGGTGTCATACTTCACTAAAGCATATCTTCAGACACAATTAAGACAGACATATCATTTAAAAAGGGAATGATTTGGCACAGAGTTAGCTTTCATTTCATGCCTTATATGTTTATTTAAGTGAAAAATTGATGATTTACTGAGTCTTTGTATCATGTGGCGAAATCACATGTTTCGCATTCAGCCATTTCATGAGTTTTATGGTAGGTCAATAAAACTATTGATATGTCATAGTAAGTCCCAGTTTTTTTACTGTTACCAGTTATAATTGTAATCTAGACATCCCAAGGTTTCCAGTGATACCAAATTTATAGGGTTGTGGGGGGGGGTGCACACGTGACTATCTTAGCCCGTGGCCTACACGGGAGGCGATGTCGCTCGCTCTCAATTCTTTTCCAATGGAACAACTGCGACAAGGCGAAAATCGCCTTCCCCCCTCCCAACGGGCGACACGCGACATTCGTGCATGAGAAATTTCGCGCTCGTTCACGTAGACGTGCACACGTACGCCGGCGACGCGACACCAGAAAGTAGAGAAAAGTTCAACTTTCATCGCTGTCGCCTGGCACCACAACCAATCAGCGGCGGTTTATTTGATCGGCCAATGAGATGCGCGAATGCTCCGCTGTCCCCACTGCAGACTGTAAACATGGAAGAGCAGCTCATATTAGCGGTGTCTGATTTTCCCGTCCTATACGATACATCCCTCAATGAATATAGGGATATACATAAAAAGGCAGCAAAAGTGATGAAATTCACCATATTCTTTTCTTGTTTGTAAAATAGGATGAACGCAGGGTCGTTTTTTTCTTTTGTAAAGTAAAGTCAGCAGTAATATTTCCATCAATTCAAGTAAAATCCTTTGACTCCTCATTATTTTCTGTCACTAAAAATGCTGTATGATACCGGAATTCCCTCCAATTTAATAGCCAATCAAATTTCTGGGAGATAAGCGATGCGCGCTGCAGAGCATGTCGCTGCCGCCCATCGCTGCCGTCTGTCGCGGCCCGTGTGTGGGGCTTCACCTCGGAGGCGACAAGTTTCGCTTTTCGCTGTCGTTTGTCGCCTCCCGTGTGTTTAGCCCCTAACAGAAACTGTAAATAAATATGTGTGTCTCAGAGTCATTTCATTGTAATTAAGCTCCTCCCTTCAGACAGATATAAAGCAGTGTCCACCAGCATCTGACCAGAACTGAAGAAGCAGCTTGGATGAGAAACGGATTCGACCAAATAAACTCTGTCCAGTTGACAAATTAAATTTCTCCTTTTGCCTTTGATTCTACCTGGACGACTGAGGGATTCTACACACACACACACACACACACACACACACACACACACACACACACACACACACACACACACACACACACACATACACACATACACACACACACATATATACACACAAACATACAAAACATCTGTAACTTCTGTAACATCTGGAATTTCCCCACTGTGGGACTAATAAAGGCATTTTTTTTTTTTTTTTTTTTTTAAATAAATAAATTATTTTTAATAAATAAAGGCATATCTTATCTTAACATCTATCAAAGATCTCGGACTCCCGCGTGACCTGTGACCCACCTCCGCAGCTCGCGGATCTTCTCGCGATACTTGGAATAAAACGGGTTCTGGTCCAGGTTCTGGTCCGGGTCCAGGGCGAAGGTCCGGGTCTGGACCGGACCGAGACCCGGGACGAGTACACGCACGGCGGGCACGCGAACACACAGGAGCCCGCGGAACCGCGAGGACACGAGCGCAAGCCCAGCCGCCATGTTAGTGTCCTGCATCAGTGACAGACCGTGCGGGAACAGCGCAAGACAAAGGTTCCGGGGCTGAGAATTTTGATTTTATTATTTTTATTTTTATTTTTGTACAAAAGCAGACTCAGGGCGCGTGCGGATATAGTCAAAGTAATTTTGTCTGAAAAATGGAGAAGTGTGTTTTTTATATATATATTTATTTATTTGATCATAAACTGACAAACACTGGTAGAGGACGAGTGTAAACACAAGTAGACGCTAGGGGGCGTAGCAACATAAAAAATATATAAATTCCATCAAATAAAAAATAAAAATAAAAATAAATAAACGGCATTTTTACCTGGAGCAGGTGACAACAAAAACCTACAGATACACACACACACACACACACACACACACACACACACACACACACACACACACACACACACACACACACGCACACACACACACAGTGTGTAATGTGGTCTTTGTAAATCAGGTGTTGGCAGGTTTCAAATGTTTGTATAATTTGAAGAAGCGATTCCGTGAGTAAATTTCCCAAATATTTAAACGTTCTGCTCTTGGTGTTATGGTAATGGTTCATCGGTGCTATGGTTATTATGGTGTTATGGTTCATATGGTTCATAGTTATTTAATGCGGTGGTTTATGGACAGAAGTTAGAGGAAGCCGTTTCTCTTCTGTCTAGAGCATGAACCAAACTCTTATCATCACGATATAAAGAGACTGAATGACTGGTGTTAGTGAATGTTAAAGGATAAAATGATTTTGTCTTATATTTTGAGGGTTCTAAGGAGGAAGGGAGGAGTTGTGAGGAGTTTGGAGAGGCCATGGAGGAGGAATATTGGACGGCCTCAAGGAAATTTTGGTAAACCATCTGACGCCTCAGGAGGGGGAAGCAGTGCTTCACCAACACTGTTTACAGTGTGGGTGGAGCTGTTGACCGCGACTGGGGATGTTGTCAGACGGTGGAAGGAATACTTTGAGGATCTCCTCAATCCCACCGTCACATCTTCTGAGGAGGAAGCAGGGGCTGGGGACTCGGAGGCGGACTCGTCCATCACCCTGGCTGAAGTCACTGAGGTGGTGGAGCTCCTCGGTGGCTCCAGGGGTGGATGAGATCTGTCCTGAGTATCTTAAGTCTCTGGATGTTGTGGGTCTGTCTTGGCTGACACGTCTCTGCAACATCGTGTGGCGGTCAGGGACAGAATCTCTGGAATGGCAGACCCGGGGTGGTGGTCCCTCTGTTTAAGAAGGGGGATCGGAGGGTGTGTTCCAACTACAGGAGAATCACACTCCTCAGCCTCCCCGGTAAGGTCTATTCCAGGGACTGGAGAGGAGAATCCAACCGATGGTTGAACCTCGGATTCAGGAGGAGCAGTGTGGTTTTCGTCCCGGCCACGGAACACTGGACCAGCTCTATACTCTCCATCGGGTGCTTGAGGGTTCATGGGAGTTTGTCCAGTCCACATGTGCTTTGTGGACCTGGAGACATTCGACCGTGTCTCTCGTGGGGTCCTGTGGGGGGCGCTCTGGGAGTATGGGGTCCGGGGCTCTTTGCTAAGGGCTGTTCGGTCCCTGTATGACCGGAGCAGGAGCTGTGTTTGCATTGCCGGTAGTACTTCGGACCTGTTTCTGGTGCATGTTGGACTCCGCCAGGGCTGCCCATGTCACCGGTTCTGTTCATTGTATCAGCTCTGGATTTACCGTCAGTCTGCGTTCCTCCCCTCACCTATGGTCATGAGCTTTGGGTAATGACTGAAAGGACAAGATCACAGATACAAGCAGCCGAAATGAGTTTCCTCCACAGAGTGGCTGGACGCTCCCTTAGAGATAGGGTGAGGAGCTCAGTCACACGGAAGGAGCTCGGAGTAGAGCTGCTGCTCCTCCACGTCGAGAGGAGCAGCTGAGGGGAGGGCATCTGTTCCGGATGCCTCCTGGACGCCTCCCTCAGGAGGTGTTCAGGGCATGTCCCACTGGGAGGAGGCCCCGGGGAAGACCCAGGACACGCTGGAGGGACTATGTCTCTCGGCTGGCCTGGGAACACCTTGGGGTCCCCCCGAAGAGCTGGAGGAAGTGTCCGGGGTGAAGGAAGTCTGGGAGTCCCTGTTTAGACTGTTGCCCTCGCAACCCGACCCCGGATAAAGAGGAAGAAAATGGATGGATGGGCTCTAAGGACGAGGCCAAAACAAAAGGACTTCAAGGGGACCCTTGGCAACATAAACGAGATTTGGAAAAAGAAGGTGACGTGATGCTTCCAGTTACTACCACAGCTGATAGAGGTTAATGAAGGTTTGATCCAGAACCATCCAGAACCATCCAGAAGAATAATTTCCCTTGTGGATCAATAAAGTTTGTCAACCTAAGATGCTCCAATTCAAACATATCAGGGGCTTTTTCAGCATCAGGACAGAAAATGGGGTCTGGTGTCATTGCCCATGTGCTGCTGCAGAAGCCTAATGGAGGCGTTCGGAGGTGTGTGGAGGCGTGTGGAGGTGGGTGGAGGCAGGTGGAGGTGTTCAGAGGCGGGTGGAGGTGTTCGGAGGCAGGTGGAGGCAGGTGGAGGTGTTCGGAGGCGCGTGGAGGCAGGTGGAGGTGTTCGGAGGCGGGTGGAGGCAGGTGGAGGTGTGTGGAGGCGTGTGGAGGCAGTTGGAGGTGTGTGGAGGCGTGTGGAGGCAGGTGGAGGTGTGTGGAGTTGTGTGGAGGTGTGTAGAGGCGTGTGGAGGCAGGTGGAAGCGTGTGGAGGCAGGTGGAGGCGTGTGGAGGCAGGTGGAGGTGTGTGGAGGCGGGTGGAGGTGTGTGGAGGCAGGTGGAGGCGGGTGGAGTTGTGTGGAGGTGTGTAGAGGCGTGTGGAGGCAGGTGGAAGCGTGTGGAGGCGTGTGGAGGCAGGTGGAGGCAGGTGGAGGCGTGTGGAGGCGGGTGGAGGTGTGTGGAGGCAGGTGGAAGCGGGTGGAGTTGTGTGGAGGTGTGTAGAGGCGTGTGGAGGCAGGTGGAAGCGTGTGGAGGCGTGTGGAGGCAGGTGGAGGCGTGTGGAGGCGGGTGGAGGCGTGTGGAGGCAGGTGGAGGCGTGTGGAGGCGGGTGGAGGTGTGTGGAGGCGTGTGGAGGCGTGTGGAGACGTGAGCGTCTCTGATGTTTGTGCCTCTGAATTAAAAATGAGTTTGTTCCAGATTTGTTAGAAATTAATTATTCAAAATAAAAGCCTCAGATGCACAACAACAACAGAAACACACACAACACAATACAAGAACACACACAACAACACAATACAACAACATAACAACACAACAACACACACACACAACAACACACACAACAACAACAACACAACAACACACACACACAACAACAATACAACAGCACAATACAACAACACAACTACACAACAGAGACTTGGTTTAGACTAGATGTCTGTGTGTGTGTGTGTGTGTGTGTGTGTGTGTGTGTGTGTGTGTGTGTGTGTGTGTGTGTGTGTTTCATATTTTATTCATTTTTCTCTGAGGAAAAAAGCATTTATACGAAACATCTCTGAGGACGACATGATCTCACTACAGGCCCAGTCCTAGACCAGATTTAGACCTGGTTTAGATCTGGTTTAGTTCTAGTTTAGACCTGGTTTAGACCTGGTTTAGACCTGGTTTAGATCTGGTTTAGTTCTAGTTCAGACCTGGTTTAGACCTGATTTAGACCTGGTTCAGACCTGGTTTAGACCTGGTTTAGACCTGATTTAGACCTGGTTTAGACCTGGTTTAGATCTGGTTTAGTTCTAGTTTAGACCTGGTTTAGACCTGGTTTAGTTCTAGTTTAGACCTGGTTTAGTCCCGGTTTAGTTCTGGTTTAGACCCAGTTTAGACCTGGTTTAGTCCTGGTTTAGTTCTGGTTTAGACCCAGTTTAGACCTGGTTTAGTCCTGGTTTAGTTCTGGTTTAGACCCAGTTTAGACCTGGTTTAGTCCTGGTTTAGTTCTGGTTTAGACCTGGTTCTGTCAAAGTTTTGTTTTGATCAAACTGGAGCAAAGCGCTGCTCTGATCTTTGACGCGCGCTCGACGCGCGCTCACCGCCTCCTGCCGCGCCCCGCCGCCTCCCGCCGCTGCGTGCCGCCTCCCGCCGCTCCTGCCGCTCCTGCCGCCGCGTTATGCTGCGTCGGTCCGTTTCGCTCATTTACGGCGCGTCAGTTTGACGTTCTGCAGAATCAGCGCGTCCCAAATAAAAACGTCAAAGTGGAGCGGAAAAGTGCCGCGTCTGCAAATCCTGCCGCGCGTCAGGACCCCCAAGAGTACTGCAAAACTTCTACTACAAGAGTACTGCAGTACTGCACGGGTACTACAAGAGTACTGCAAAACTTCTACTACAAGAGTACTGCAAAACTTCTACTACAAGAGTACTGCAGTACTGCACGGGTACTACAAGAGTACTGCAAAACTTCTACTACAAGAGTACTGCAAAACTTCTACTACAAGAGTACTGCAGTACTGCACGGGTACTACAAGAGTACTGCAAAACTTCTACTACAAGAGTACTGCAAAACTTCTACTACAAGAGTACTGCAGTACTGCACAGGTACTACAAGAGTACTGCAAAACTTCTACTACAAGAGTACTGCAAAACTTCTACTACAAGAGTACTGCAAAACGTCTACTACAAGAGTACTGCAAAACTTCTACTACAAGAGGACTGCAGTACTGCACGGGTACTACAAGAGTACTGCAGTACTGCACGGGTACTACAAGAGTCACACAAAACTCCAACACTGAAGAAACACCAGGACTAAACCAGGACCAAACCAGGACCTGGTCTGGACTCGGTCTGGACCTGGTCCGGACCTGGTCTGGACTCGGTCTGGACCTGGTCTGGACTCGGTCTGGACCTGGTCTGGACCTGGTCTGGACTCATTCTGGACCTGGTCTGGACTCGATCTGGACCTGGTCTGGACCTGGTCTGGACTCGTTCTGGACTTGGTCTAGACCTGGTCTTGACTCGGTCTGGACTTGGTCTGGACCTGGTCTGGACCTGGTCGGGACTCGGTCTGGACCTGGTCTGGACTCATTCTGGACCTGGTCTGGACCTGGTCTGGACCTGGTCTGGACCTGGTCGGGACTCGGTCTGGACTCATTCTGGACCTGGTCTGGACCTGGTCTGGACCTGGTCTGGACCTGGTCGGGACTCGGTCTGGACTCGGTCTGGACCTGGTCTGGACCTGGTCTGGACTCGTTCTGGACTTGGTCTGGACCTGGTCTTGACTCGGTCTGGACTTGGTGTGGACCTGGTCTGGACCTGGTCGGAACTCGGTCTGGACCTGGTCTGGACCTGGTCTGGACTCGTTCTGGACCTGGTCTGGACTCAATCTGTCCCTGGTCTGGACTCGTTCTGGACCTGGTCTGGACTCGGTCTGGACCTGGTCCGGACTCGTTCTGGACTGGGTCTGGACCTGGTCTGGAGTCGGTCTGGACCTAGTCTGGACCTGGTCTGGATTCGTTCTGGACCTGGTCTGGACTCGTTTTGGACTTGGTCTGGACCTGGTCTGGACTCGATCTGGACCTGGTCTGGACCTGGTCTGGTCTCGGTCTGGACCTGGTCTGGACTTGGTCTGGACCTGGTCTGGACTCGTTCTGCACCTGGTCTGGACCTGGTCTGGACCTGGTCTGGACTCGGTCTGGACCTGGTCTGGACCTGTTCTGGACCTGGTCTGGACTCGTTCTGGACCTGGTCTGGACCTGGTCTGGACTCGGTCTGGACCTGGTCTGGACCTGGTCTGGACTCGGTCTGGACTCAGTCTGTGGGGTGGAGATAAGACAAGGAGGAAATTGGAGAAAAACAAAAACATTAAAAAATCATCAAAGAAAAACACGTTAAAAAAACATTTGTCAGAAAGAGTTCCTCTGCTCCTGTCTGCTCCTGTATGCTCCTGTGTGCTCCTGTGTGCTCCTGCCGGCTCCTGTCTGCTCCTGTGTGCTCCTGCCAGCTCCTGTCTGCTCCTGTCTGCTCCTGTGTGCTCCTGTACGCTCCTGTCTGCTCCTGCCGGCGCCTGTGTGCTCCTGTGTGCTCCTGTCTGCCCCTGCCGGCTCCTGTCTGCTCCTGTGTGCTCCTTCCGGCTCCTGTCTGCTCCTGCCGGCTCCTGTCTGCTCCTGTGTGCTCCTGCCGGCTCCTGCCTGCTCCTGTGTGCTCCTGTCTGCTCCTGTGTGCTCCTGTCGGATCAGGTCTCAGTTGGATTTTATGGTTTTTCAACACAAATCCAGGAGCTCGGGTAGAAGAGGAGAATTAAAAAAAAGAAAAGAAATATAAAAGTATAAAAAAATAAAAGTGTAAAAATCTAAAAGTGTAAAAATCTAAAATTATAAAAAAATAAAAGTATAAAAATCTAAAAGTGTAAAAATCTAAAAGTATAAAAATATAAAGGTATAAAAGTATAAAAATATAAAGGTATAAAAATATAAAAGTGTAAAAATATAAAAGTATAAAAATATAAAAGTGAGATGAGCGTGTGATCCGTGTGCGAGTCTCACCTTTACACCTGAACAGCTGAAAGTGCTAATCAGCCTCTGGGGCCACTGATGATTTTAGACGTGATTTATTTATGAACGAGAGAAAACCTCCACGGAGGAAGAGAGGAAGAGGGGAGGAGGAGGGGAGGAGGAGAGGAGGAGGAAGAGGAAGAGAGGAGGGGGGGAGAGGAGAGGAGGAGGAGAGGAAGAGAGGAGGTGGAGGGGAGGAGGAGGAAGAGGAGGAGAGGAAGAGAGGAGGGGGGGAGAGGAGAGGAGGAGGAGGAGAGGAAGAGAGTAGGAGGAAGAGGAGGAGAGGAAGAGAGGAGGGGGGAGAGGAGGAGGAGGAGGAGAGGAAGAGAGGAGGAGGGGAGGAGGAGAGGAAGAGAGTAGGAGGAGAGGAAGAGGGGAGGAGGAGAGGAGGAGGAGGGGAGGAGGAGAGGAGGAGGAGAGGAAGAGAGGAGGGGGGAGAGGAGAGGAGGAGGAGGAGGAGAGGAAGAGAGGAGGAGGGGAGGAGGAGGAGAGGAAGAGAGTAGGAGGAGAGGAAGAGGGGAGGAGGAGAGAAGGAGGAGGAGAGGAACAAAATGAGTCCCAGAGGAAACCTGCCCCTGAACCAAAGCTCCAGACTTCAGGGGCCTCCAGCTCAGAGCTTAGCCCCAAACAGAGCTCTGTCTCTAGGCACAGATCAGGCCTGACCCCTGGACTGTCTCAGGACCAAAGGGACCAGAGGGACTAGAGGGACCAGAGGGACTAGAGGGACCAGAGGGACCAGAGGGACCAGAGGGACCAGACGGACCAGAGGGACTAGAGGGACCAGAGGGACTAGAGGGACTAGAGGGACCAGACGGACCAGAGGGACTGTCCACATGTTTAACTGAGCCAATTAAACAGCTGCAGGGACAAGTCTCCTTGTTTTATTATTTGTGTGTCCTTTACTTGCCTCAAAAAAAAATGAGACTGAACCAGGTCTAAACCAGGTCCAAACCAGGACTAAACTGGGTCTAAACCAGGTCTAAACCAGGACTAAACTGGGTCTAAACCAGGTCTAAACCAGGACTAAACTGGGTCTAAACCAGGTCTAAAGCAAAGCAGGTCTAAACAGGATTAAACCAGGTCTAAACCAAGTCTAAACCAGGACTAAACCAGGACTAAAGCAGGACTAAACCAGGACTAAACCAGGACTAAAGCAGGACTAAACCAGGTCTAAACCAGGACTAAACCAGGACTAAACCAGGTCTAAACAGGTCTAAACCAAGACTAAACCAGGACTAAACCAGGACTAAAACAGGACTAAACCAGGTCTAAACAGGTCTAAACCAAGACTAAACCAGAACTGAACCAGGTCTAAACCAGGACTAAAACAGGACTAAACCAAGTCTAAACCAGGTCTAAACAGACTGTGAATAACAGAGCCACATTAGCTCCAGAGCCGTCGGGAGCAGTTAGTCTGAAGCTGCCGACTCATCAAAGGCAACGCTTCGTTAAAGTTGAGATCGGAGCGAAAACGCGCCGTAATAAAGTCTAACGCGATTAAAGAGTGACCCCATCACGGGACGGGGCACGGGGGATCAACAGTCGGGGGGGTCCGGTGGTTGATGCTGCCCCCTCCCCTCCCCGTCATTAGAGTCACATGTCGTTAAATCTGGACACGCTTTTGAGCTAAAGACAGGAGCAGACAGGAGCAGACAGGAGCAGACAGGCAAGAGCAGACAGGAGAAGGCAGGATCTGTTTGCTCACACTGTTGTTGTGCCCTTGGCCACGACACTTCAGACGTTGCAGCTGTGACAACAGGATGAGCCTCCAAGTTAATGGTTTAATCCTGGTTTAGTCCTGGTTTAGTTCTGGTTTAGTTCTGGTTTAGTTCTGGTTTAGTCCTAGTTTAGCCCTGGTTTAGACCTGGTTTAGTCCTGGTTTAGTTCTGGTTTAGTCTTGAGTTAAAGTTTATGCTGATGTGGTCTGAACACCTGAAAGCCAAAGGCCAGAGGGAACCATACAGCTAATCAGACATTTGAAAATTTTTCAAATGAAAAGAGTTTATAGGAAAAAAGTCTTCTTTCAGAGAGTTTATCCACCAGCGCTGAGCTCCACCTGAGAGCCCCCCCTCCACCCTCCTCCGCGTGTACCCCCCCACCACCAACCACCCTCCACCCTCCACCCATGGATAATCCAGCCGCGGTGGCTGCGGATGCCTCTGCACAGAATGGAGCGTAAAGCCTGTTACCTGGATCAGACCAATCCCCAGAGCACTGCGTCAGCACTGACCAGAGCCGCGGGGGGAGGGGGGCGCGGGGTGTTATGAGCGCGAGGGGGTGGGGGGGGGCTGATGTCCGTGACCGCTTCATAAGACCCAATAAGAATCCGAGGAGATGAGCCGCTCCGGGGGGGAGGGGAGACAAGCCGACGCAGCGATTCATCTTCAAACACAAACTCCACAAACTCCCGCTGTGCAGGGACCATGCAGCTGTTCAGAGGAGAGAACCATGCAACTGTTCAGAGGAGAGACAGGACCATGCAGCTGTTCAGAGGAGAGACAGGACCATGCAGCTGTTCAGAAGAGAGACAGGACCATGCAGCTGTTCAGAAGAGAGAACCATGCAGCTGTTCAGAGGAGAGAGACAGAACCATGCAGCTGTTCAGGGTAGAGCGACAGGACCATGCAGCTGTTCAGAAGAGAGACAGGACCATGCAGCTGTTCAGAGGAGAGAGACAGGACCATGCAGCTGTTCAGGGACCATGTTCAGGACCTGAGACCAAACCTGGAACTATTCAGATGTCTAGAGCCATAGTTTGACTGAAAAATGAAGTTTGTTCTGTAAGGGTTAAGGTTGTTTCCTTTCAGACGTCAGGGGTCAGAGGTCAGGGGTCAGAGGTCGGGTTCTCAGGGATCATTTTTCCAAACTCAGATCAGATTTCATTTAAAGTTTAAGAAATTCTCTTTCAGATGTTTTTATCTGTTCCATTTTCTCCTTTTTCTTCTTGTCTCCTTGTCTCTTCTCTCCTCTCCTTGCTTCCTTATCTACTCTCCTCTCTTTGCCTCCTCTCCTTGCCTCCTCTCCTCATCTCCTTATCTCCTCTCCTTGCCTCCTTTCCTTGTCTCCTCTCTGTCACCGTGGAAACTGTTTAACCCGAGTTAAATTCTGTAAAGAGCCGATTATGATAAAGACGACCCCGAACCGCTCACTTCAGCTTCCTCTCCTCCTCCTCCTCATCCCCTCACGCCCCGCTCCTCCTCCATCGCCATGGCGGCGCTGTGTGGCTGCGCTGTGTGGCGACGCTGTGTGGCGTGGAGAGCAGATTATGGTAAGCAGCCGCTCAGATCCAACTCTGAACATTAAACTCTATTTACATTCAAATAAAGCCTCATGTCTCCTTCACTTGTCTCCTCATCTCCTCTGTCCTCGTCTCCTCTCTCCCTGTCTCCTCTCTCCTCGTTTCCTCTGTCCTAGATCCATTGGTTTTGGTCACAGCCATAAACTGGTTTAATGTTTTTCATTTATAAGATCCTCTTTTAGGAACCACTTTAGTCCTGGTTTAGTCCTGGTTTAGACCTGGTTCAGACCTGGTTTAGACCTGGTTTAGACCTGGTTTAGACCTGGTTTAGTCCTGGTTTAGTCCTGGTTTAGACCTGGTTCAGACCTGGTTTAGTCCTGGTTTAGTCCTGGTTTAATCCTGGTTTAGACCTTCTCAGATGTTCCTCAAACTGTTCTCCTCAGATGTTTCTCCAGATCTTTCTCCAAACTGTTCTCCTCAGATATTTCTCCATGTTCTAGTCGTTTTTTCTCTGACCCTCTGAAGTTGGATTTGGACTGATTCATGTTTGAGAATCTTTAGTCTCTTATTTTCAAAACGCCATTTTGTCAATCTGCCTCCCGGTGACACACCCACGGTGACATGCCCACATGGAGGAGGTGGAGGGGGTGGAGGTGGAGGTGGTGGAGGTGGAGGGGATGGAGGTGGTGGAGGTGGTGGAGAAGGTGGAGATCTCAGGAGGAACATGAAGAAGATGTAGACAGACTAATAATAAAGAGTTCTTCAAACATGTGAATGAAACAAACACAACTCCAGGTGTTTTTGAGGAGAACATAGTGTTAGAACCTGGTTCATATATAAATATAAATAAATACGTCTCTTCCTCTCCTCCGCGGGTGGTCTTCTCTCTCTCTCCTCCAGCTCAGGTCTTCTCCAGAGGCCTGGGACCTTGAGCGTTCTGCAGTATCTTTGCTGTTCCAGTACTGCACTTTTCTGGACTGAGATGTCTGATGTTTCTCCTGGATCTGCTGTAACCTCCTCCAGTTTGGGGGTTATAGCCCTGAGTGCTCCGATCACCACTGATGCCTTCACCTTCCAGACCTTCTCCAGCTCTTCTGTGAGCCCCAGGGATTACTCTAGTTTATATATTATATCCCAGCACCTGTCCCAGCTCCTGTCTGTGATACACCTGCCACTGCAGAGACATCAGATGAACTTCTGTAGGTGGCAGGACCTGGAGCTGCTGAATTCAGAGGTGAACAGAGCGTCTGGAAACTCACTCCAGACTCACTCCAGACTAAAATTCACTCCAGACTCAGACTCACTCCAGACTCAGACTCACTCCAGACTCATTCCAGACTCACTCCAGACTCAGACTCACTTCAGACTAAAACTCACTCCAGACTCAGACTCACTCCAGACTCAAACTCAGACTCACTCCAGACTCAGACTCACTCCAGACTCAGACTCACTCCAGATTCACTCCAGACTCACTCCAGGCTTGGACTCACTCCAGACTCGCTCGAGACTAAAACTCACTCCAGACTCAGACTCACTCCAGACTCACTCCAGACTCAGACTCACTCCAGACTCATTCCAGACTCACTCCAGACTCAGACTCACTCCAGACTAAAACTCACTCCAGACTCAGACTCACTCCAGACTCATTCCAGGCTCGGACTCACTCCAGACTCACTCCAGACTCAGACTCAGACTCACTCCAGACTCAGACTCACTCCAGGCTCGGACTCACTCCAGGCTCGGACTCACTCCAGGCTCGGACTCACTCCAGACTCAGACTCACTCCAGATTCACTCCAGGCTCGGACTCACTCCAGACTCGCTCCAGACTAAAACTCACTCCAGACTCAGACTCACACCAGACTCAGACTCACTCCAGACTCACTTCAGACTCACTTCAGACTCGGACTCACACCAGACTCAGACTCACTCCAGACTCAGACTCACTCCAGACTCACTCCAGACTCAGATTCACTCCAGGCTCAGGCTCACTCCAGGCTCAGACTCACTCCAGACTCAGGCTCACTCCAGACTCAGGCTCACTCCAGACTCAGGCTCACTCCAGACTCACTCTAGACTCAGATTCACTCCAGACTCACTCCAGACTCAGACTCACTCCAGACTCAGACTCACTCCAGACTCAGGCTCACTCCAGACTCACTCCAGGCTCAGACTCACTCCAGGCTCAGACTCACTCCAGACTCACTCCAGACTCACTCCAGGCTCAGACTCACTCCAGACTCAGACTCACTCCAGACTCAGATTCACTCCAGGCTCAGACTCACTCCAGACTCAGGCTCACTCCAGACTCACTCCAGGCTCACTCCAGGCTCAGACTCACTCCAGACTCAGGCTCACTCCAGACTCACTCCAGGCTCAGACTCACTCCAGACTCAGGCTCACTCCAGACTCACTCCAGGCTCACTCCAGGCTCAGACTCACTCCAGGCTCAGACTCACTCCAGGCTCACTCCAGACTCACTCCAGACTCAGACTCACTCCAGACTCAGACTCACTCCAGACTCAGATTCAATCCAGACTCACTTCAGACTCACTCCAGACTCACACTCACTCCAGACTCAGACTCACTCCAGGCTCAGACTCACTCCAGACTCAGGCTCACTCCAGGCTCACTCCAGACTCACTCCAGGCTCAGACTCACTCCAGACTCAGGCTCACTCCAGACTCACTCCAGACTGACTCCAGACTGACTCCAGGCTCACTCCAGGCTCAGACTTACTCCAGACTGACTCCAGGCTCAGACTCACTCCAGGCTCAGACTCACTCCAGACTCACTCCAGACTCACTCCAGGCTCAGACTCACTCCAGACTCAGGCTCACTCCAGACTCACTCCAGACTGACTCCAGACTGACTCCAGGCTCACTCCAGGCTCAGACTCACTCCAGGCTCAGACTCACTCCAGACTGACTCCAGGCTCAGACTCACTCCAGGCTCAGACTGACTCCAGGCTCACTCCAGACTGACTCCAGACTGACGCCAGGCTCAGACTCACTCCAGACTCACTCCAGTGAAGAGTGAGACATCTCAGCGGGTCACACTGTTCTGTGGGTGAGCTGCACGTTTAGAGCCAAAGACACAGAGAGGGTCACCACAACTTCTGTGTCAGGACCTTCACCTCAGGTCTTTCTCACCTCAGGTCTGTCTCACCTCAGGCCTGTCTCACCTCAGGTCTGTCTCACCTCAGGTCTGTCTCACCTTAGGTCTGTCTCACATCACCTCAGGTCTGTCTCACCTCAGGCCTGTCTCACCTCAGGTCTGTCTCACCTCAGGTCTGTCTCATGTAACCCAGGTCTATATTTTGCACTATATGCACAATATATGTCTCGCGTGATTTGAGTGAAGTCCCGTGATTTTGCTCCCATTCACAATATATAGGCCAGGCGCTCACTCGGCTGCCAGGTGTGTGGGTAGTAAGACTGCGAGCAGGCTGCAGGTAACCTATTTCACTACTTAAATCGCTTATTGTTCACCTAAGTGATCTGTTTTTAAGCGTTGTGCTCCCTAACCTTGTAGATGCCTCCGCTGCAAGCGAGACACTGACTGATCCGTGCATAAACGTAACTGAGGGAATCGGTGAGTGTTGTTTGTGTTGATGCTAATGCTAATGGCGCTAATGCTAACCGGCGCTAGCATTGGTTGAGCATCTACTATGTTAGAAGTGATTCCATGTGATTATAAGCACCGATTTATTCAGTGAATCAATCGACTGAATTGTATTTAAAGGTGCATAATGCTAAAGTCCTGCTGTTATGTTTTAAGCAGTAACTTTACACTTTATTGACATGTCTTTTGTGCTAATGTGACTAGTTACCATTACTCCATTGAATGCCCTTGGTCTAATGAGTTATCCAGTTAAGTCAAACACTGAATCAATATTCACTGACCTATTCACTGACCTTTTTAATCATGATTATTTGCCTCTAATGATAATAATAATATGCAATTGTGATTAAGCACTATGCACTTTATTACTAGGAAAATGGTGCTGCAGAATTATTTTTCTATTGATAATGTACATTCAAGTTGCTTACAATCTATATTACTCATTGCTATTTATTTATTTATTTATTGGGCATCTATTGTTGTGTACATAGATTATTTATACATGCATGTTCTTGCACAGGTCAGGTTTTTGGACTGCTGTTGGGTTGTCCTGCTGCTGCTAATCAAAGGGCCAGCAGCCCAACTTAAGACCTGTTGACCTGGATCAGCCTACACTTCAGTGTGTGGTAGGAGGTTCTGTAGTTTTTTGGTTCGCTCGCTCCACCACCTCCAACGCGCTCTGGCTGAGTCTCTTTATGAGACATTGGACACTGGACCCTTAACTAACTACAAACCAACTTCAACTCTAGCGCTCAGTGGAACCGAGCTGTACGAACTTCTACCGTGCCTGGGAAGTTGATGAACTTTTACTGTGCTTTTGTCAAAAAAAATTGCAACTACGTACAAGTGCACTTGTTCCTGTAAATATTGTACATATTCCTTCAATAACACTTGGTACACATACCCTTGTTTGGTTTTCATTTAAATACTCATTCACCTTCCTCCTAGTGGTCGAACTATTCTTCTGATTTTTCCTCCTCCATTCTCTATATCCTTCAAAAGTAACTAATTGCAATCTAAGCAGGTGTTACACTCCCCTCAGGCCTGTCTCACCTCAGGCCTGTCTCACCTCAGGCCTGTCTCACCTCAGGTCTGTTTCACCTCAGGTCTGTTTCACCTCAGGTCTGTCTCACATCACCTCAAGTCTGTCTCACCTTAGGTCTGTTTCACATCACCTCAGGTCTGTTTCACATCACCTCAGGTCTGTCTCACCTCAGGTCTGTCTCACCTCAGGTCTGTCTCACATCACCTCAGGCCTGTCTCAGATCAGGCCTGTCTCAGATCAGGCCTGTCTCAGATCAGGCCTGTCTCAGATCAGGCCTGTCTCAGATCACATCAGGTCTGTCTCACATCACATCAGGTCTGTCTCACATCACATCAGGTCTGTCTCACATCACATCAGGTCTGTCTCACATCACATCAGGTCTGTCTCACATCACATCAGGTCTGTCTCACATCACATCAGGTCTGTCTCACATCACATCAGGTCTGTCTCACATCACATCAGGTCTGTCTCACATCACATCAGGTCTGTCTCACATCACATCAGGTCTGTCTCACCTTAGGTCTGTTTCACATCACCTCAGGTCTGTCTCACCTCAGGTCTGTCTCACATCACATCAGGTCTGTCTCACCTCAGGTCTGTCTCACATCAGGTCTGTCTCACATCAGGTCTGTCTCACATCAGGTCTGTCTCGCCTCAGGCCTGTCTCACATCACCTCAGGATTGTCTCACATCACCTCAGGATTGTCTCACCTCACCTCAGGATTGTCTCACCTCAGGATTGTCTCACCTCACCTCAGGATTGTCTCACCTCACCTCAGGATTGTCTCACCTCACCTCAGGCCTGTCTCACCTCACCTCAGGCCTGTCTCACCTCACCTCAGGCCTGTCTCACCTCAGGCCTGTCTCACCTCACCTCAGGCCTGTCTCACCTCACCTCAGGCCTGTCTCACCTCAGGCCTGTCTCACCTCAGGCCTGTCTCACCTCAGGCCTGTCTCACATCACATCAGGTCTGTCTCACATCACATCAGGTCTGTCTCACCTCAGGTCTGTCTCACCTCAGGTCTGTCTCACCTCAGGTCTGTCTCACCTCAGGTCTGTCTCACATCACCTCAGGTCTGTCTCACCTCAGGTCTGTCTCACCTCAGGTCTGTCTCACATCACATCAGGTCTGTCTCACATCACATCAGGTCTGTCTCACCTCAGGCCTGTCTCACCTCAGGCCTGTCTCACATCAGGCCTGTCTTACCTCAGGCCTGTCTTACCTCAGGTCTGTCTTACCTCAGGTCTGTCTTACCTCAGGTCTGTCTCACATCACATCAGGTCTGTCTCACATCAGGTCTGTCTCACATCACATCAGGTCTGTCTCACCTCACATCAGGTCTGTCTCACATCACATCAGGTCTGTCTCACCTCACATCAGGTCTGTCTCACATCACATCAGGTCTGTCTCACATCACATCAGGTCTGTCTCACATCACATCAGGTCTGTCTCACATCACCTCAGGTCTGTCTCACATCACCTCAGGTCTGTCTCACATCACCTCAGGCCTGTCTCACATCACATCAGGCCTGTCTCACATCACATCAGGCCTGTCTCACATCACCTCAGGCCTGTCTCTCCTCAGGTCTGTCTCTCCTCAGGTCTGTCTCTCCTCAGGTCTGTCTCACCTCAGGTCTGTCTCACATCACATCACATCAGGTCTGTCTCACCTCACCTCAGGTCTGTCTCACCTCACCTTAGGTTTGTCTCACATCACCTCAGGTCTGTCTCACATCGGGTCTGTCTCACATCACATCGGGTCTGTCTCACATCACATCGGGTCTGTCTCACATCACATCGGGTCTGTCTCACATCACATCGGGTCTGTCTCACATCACATCGGGTCTGTCTCACCTCAGGTCTCAGGTGAGTTATTAAAGTTCTAAAAGAGGAAGATGCTCCTCAGGATCTTATGGGGCCATTCATAAGAAAGTCTGAGGGCCACATTTGGTCCCCGGGCTGTAGTATGGACCTCCCTGAACTCCAGAGTCTGTGACAGAGTCTGGTGACCTGGTTCAGACCTGGTTCAGACCTGGTTCAGACCTGGTTCAGACCTGGTTCAGACCTGGTTCAGACCTGGATCAGACCTGGATCAGACCTGGTTCAGACCTGGTTCAGACCTGTCCCTGTTTCCTCCAGAGAACAGACTTAATTTAATCAATGTAAACATAAACAGAGTCTCCATGGTGACCAGGTGAGTCCCAGGTGACCCCCCCCCCTCCTGCTGATTCTATAGCCCTGAACAGGTGACAGCTCCTGGTTCTGGTTCAGACCCGGTTTAGTCCTGGTTTAGTCCTGGTTTAGTCCTGGTTTAGTCCTGGTTTAGTCCTGGTTTAGGCCTGGTTTAGGCCTGGTTTAGGCCTGGTTTAGGCCTTGTTTGGTCTTGTTTTGGACTGGTGTCTCTGTGGAGCTGACTGTTTATTTGCTCTGAGCTAATTGAGCGCTAACTGCTAACTCCACCGGGGATTGTGGGTAGTGGGCTGTCAGAGCCAATCAGAATCAGCCGTGAGCACAAACAGCTGTGGACCAGGCACACGCTAACACACGCTAAAGCAGGCTAGCAGACGCTAACACATGGAAACAGAAGCTAATGAGGCTAACCACAGACGCTAACGAGCTCCACCTCCTGAGACCCTTCTCCCAAAAGAATAAAAGGTCACAAAACAGCTATAGACAGGGACGGGGCACCTGACAGGGCACCTGACAAGGACAGGGCATCTGAAAGAACCCCAAACATGCCCCGGTCCACCTGTCGTCCCTCGGCTGATGGACAGGGAACAGATCTCACAGAAAAGACGTGTTCTTGTAGTGTTCTTGTTGTTCTTTGTAGTTTGCTCCAGTTTTTTGTCTGTCTGCCTGAACGCACAGTTCCTCCAGCTGTAGCCCTGATGCCCTCCCACTCAAGCTTTTAGTTTTATGAAGTCCTTCAATGGACGAGGAACAAGTCCTCTTTTAGTCTTGGTTTAGTCCTGGTTCAGTCCTGGTTTAGTTCTGGTTTAGTCCTGGTTTAGGTCTGGTTTAGTTCTGGTTGAGTCCTGGTTTAGTTCTGGTTGAGTCCTGGTTTAGTTCTGGTTTACTCTTGGTTTAGTCCTGGTTTTGGTCTGGTTTAGTCCTGGTTTAGGTCTGGTTTAGTCCTGGTTTAGTCCTGGTTTAGTTCTGGTTTAGTTCTGGTTTAGTTCTGGTTTAGTTCTGGTTTAGTTCTGGTTTAGGTCTGGTTTAGTCCTGGTTTAGTCCTCTCGTGTCGGGGACTTCACTTCGGCCTCATAAACTTTTCATAAAAACAAAATATTAATGACTTCATCTTTAATTCACGCTCCTTCTGTTTCTAACCCACAACCTCCGACCCACTCGGGCCTCGGAGTCTAACCCACAACCTCCGACCCACTCGGGCCTCGGAGTCTAACCCACAACCTCCGACCCACACGGGCCCCGGAGTCAGAAGGTCGTTTATTTCCACACAGGAAAAAAACAAACTTCTGGTTTTCCATTTACGGTTTAGATCCAATAAAACGAACCTCCCGGTTTTACATTTACATGTTTCTTTGGATTCGGGACTTGGATTCGGGATTTGGATTCGGGACTTCGGGACAGTGGGATTGATGGGTTTGGTCGTGTCCTACAGGAGGACACGTACAGGAGGACACGTACAGGAGGACACGTGCAGGAGGACACGTGCAGGAGGACACGTGCAGGAGGACACGTGTAGGAGGAGACATACAGGAGGAGACATACAGGAGGAGACATACAGGAGGAGACGTGTAGGAGGAGACGTGTAGGAGGAGACGTGTAGGAGGAGACGTGTAGGAGGAGACGTGTAGGAGGAGACGTGTAGGAGGACATGACAGACACGTGCCGTTCTGACACATCAGAGTGAAGTTGCTAGAGCCGAGCTCGACCAACGCTAACTGGAGGCACTTCGAGGACTTAAACATTTTTAACTCTTCAAATTTAAAAACACAGAATCAAAACTCGCCCTTTGTAAAAGCCGGATGCCCTGCCAGAACACGGGCAGTTCACAGAAATACCCCAGAGCTCTGTTTATCTCCTTCTCTCTCTCCGTTTATCTCCTTCTCTCTCTCCGTTTATCTCCTTCTCTCTCTCAGTTTATCTCCTTCTCTCTCTCAGTTTATCTCCTTCTCTCTCTCCGTTTATCTCCTTCTCTCTCTCCGTTTATCTCCTTCTCTCTCTCTGTTTATCTCCTTCTTTCCCAAACTCGTCTTCTCTGACTCTGTGACTCTCACTCATGTCTTTGTCCCTGTGTCCTTCTCTCTTTGTCTCCTTGTCTCCTTGTGTATTTGTCTCCTTGTGTATTTGTCCCCTTGTGTACTTGTCTCCTTGTGTCCTTGTCTCCTTGTGTACTTGTCCCCTTGTCTCCTTCTCTCCTTGTCTCCTTCTCTCCTTGTCTCCTTTTGTCCTAGTGTCCTTGTGTCCTTGCCTCCTTGTGTCCTTGTGTCCTTGCCTCCTTGTGTCCTTGCCTTCTTGTGTCCTTGCCTCCTTGTGTCCTTGACTCCTTGTGTCCTTGACTCCTTGTGTCCTTGTCTCCTTGTGTGAGTGGCAGGTTTTGGATCAGTGTGACATGTTCGTCCATAAAACACATTAACATCAAATATTTACAAACGGACACACACGGACACACACACACACACACACACACACACACACACACACACACACGGCGTCAGCATCGTTAGCTCCTGCGTCAGCGTTAGCGGAGTGCTAGCGTTAGCGACTTAGCGTCTGTTCTGCTGCTGTTAGCGCCGCGTTTGTGCTAATGTAGCAAAAGATCAAAACCTGAATCTAAACCAGGTCTAAATGAATTCTAAACCAGAGTGTGTACACACTCAAGTCACAAAGAGACAAGGAGACAAGGAAACAAGGAGACAAGGAAACAAGGAGACAAGGAAACAAAAAGACAAGGAAACAAGGAGACAAGGAAACAAAAAGACAAGGAAACAAGGAGACAAGGAGTGAACAGCTGAAAGGTCCACAGTGTTTGGGTCACTGAACTTAAGTTTTGTTTTATATTTCTGATGGACCCAGATGCCCTCCCGTCACCTCTCTGCTCACCTCGTCTCCTCTCCTCCTTCTCTCCCTCCTTCCTTCTCTCCTCCTTCCCTCCTTCCTCCCCTCCTCCATCTCTCCTCCTTCCCTCCTTCCTTCCCTCCCTCTTTCCTTCCCTCCTTCCTTCTCTCCTCCTTCCCTCCTTCCTTCCCTCCTCCATCTCTCCTTCTCTCCTCCTTCCCTCCTTCCTTCCCTCCCTCTTTGCTTCCCTCCTTCCCTCCTTCCTTCCTAACGAGCTTGTGGCTGATGCAAATGTTTTTAATGAATGAAAAGCTGATTCTGCTCCAACCACCAGTCCCCTGATCACAAACACACAATACACACACGTGTGTGTCTGTGTGTGTGTCTGTGTGTGTGTCTGTGTGTGTGTCTGTGTGTGGGTCGGTGTGTGTGTCTGTGTGGGTCGGTGTGTGTCGGTGAACAGATGAATTTTAATGAGGAGATTTGAATATTTAAATGAGCCTCCGACTTTTATCTCAAACGTGTTGAACAGGAAAAACTCAGCAAAACCGGTTATGATCCGGATGGCACCAGAGACCGGATTGGAGACCCCCCACAGACCTGCGCTTGTCCTGCAGGGGGCGCCTGTCCAGCAGGGGGCGCTAATCAGAGCTGACACTAATCCCAGAGGGGACACGGCCCGCTCCTCTTCACCTCTGATTTCAGCAGCTCCGGGTCCTGCCACCTGCAGAAGTTCATCTGATGTCTCTATCACAGACAGGAGCTGGGACAGGTGCTGGAGTACAGGACACAGGACACACAGGACACACAGGACACACAGGACACACAGGACACAGGACACACAGGACACAGGACACACAGGACACACAGGACACACAGGACACACAAGACACACAAGACACACAAGACACGCAAGACACGCAAGACACGCAAGACACGCAGGACACGCAGGACACGCAGGACACGCAGGACACGCAGGACACGCAGGACACACTGGACACACTGGACACACAGGACACACAGGACACACAGGACACTGGACACTGCTCCTGAACGTGGACAAGACCAAGGAACTGGTGTTTGACTTCAGGAGGAAGAGGACACCAGTGGAGCCCGTCACCATCCAGGTCCAGGATGTGGAAATAAGGGACAGATACAAGGACCTTGGCGTCCATGTGGACAACAGGCTGGACTGGAGGGACAAGTGTAAAACTGTCTACAAGAAGAGCATGAGCAGACTCTACTTCCTGAGAAAGATCAGGTCTTTCACTGTGTGCAGCGATGTTCTCCCAGTCTGTAACAGTAACAGATAATACTCCCTACAGTTGTACAACTCACCCACTGCACCAGACTATAGAGGGACAGATAATACTCCCTACAACTGTACAACAACGCAACCTTATGTAACGGATCCGGTCTCTGGTCTGGTCTCTGGTCTCTGTTTTTTTCTTTCTGGATTTTGTTGAATTTGAATAAATGATGAAGATGAATCTTTGAGCAGCTGAAAAATGATTTATTCAGAACACAAACACACAAACACACGTCTCTCGTGGACATGTCGTCAGTGGACGCGTGTCGTCAGTGGACGCGTGTCGTCAGTGGACGCGTGTCGTCAGTGGACATGTCCACTGAGGACTGTGTAGTGTTTAAATCGGGGGTCAGACCTCGGGGCCCCTCGGGGCCGCGGCTCTGCAGAGGGAGGGGGGGGTTTAGTGCAGATCCCCCGGTGAGCCGTTTATCTGCTCGAACCGACTCCACCGGGGCCCGTGTCCCCGGCTTTACCGTGAACGGACACATGCATGTGCACGTGCACTCAAGAGATCCGGAGTCCCTGTCGCTCCAGAGACGAGTGTGTCCAAGAAAAAGACACCGAAGCCTCCAACCTCCAGCCATCCAAATCATCAAATCATCCAAATCGTCAAATCATCCAAATAATCAAATTCAGGTGTTCCAGTCACTTCCACAGGTGAATAAAATCAAACCCTTGGACCTACAGATGTTTCTACAAACATTTGTAAAAAATGAGTCGCTCTCAGGAGCTCAGTGAATTCCAGCGTGGTGCTGTGACAGGATGAACCTGTGCAACAAGTCCAGTCGGGAAAGTTCCTCACTCCCAAATGTTCCACAGTCGACTGTCAGTGAGATTAGAACAAAGTGGAAGTGACTGGGAACGACAGGAACTCAGCCACGAAGTGTTAGTCCACGTAAACTGACGGGGCGGGTCAGAGGATGCTGAGTGTCAGAGTGCGCAGAGGTCACCAACTTTCTGCAGAGTCAGTCTCTACAGACCTCCAAGCTTCATGTGTCCTTCAGATTAGCTCAAGAACAGTGCGTAGAGCTTCATGGAATGTGTTTCCATGGCTGAGCAGCTGCATTCAAGACAAACATCACCAAGTGCAAAGCGTCGGATGCAGTGGTGTAAAGCTCCACCACTGGACTCTAGAGCAGTGGAGACACGTTCTCTGGAGTGAAGAATCACACTTCTCCATCTTCAATCTGATGGACGAGTCTGGGTTTGGCGGTTGCCGGGGGAACGGTACTTGTCTGACTGAACTGTGCTGAGTATAAAGTTTAGTGGAGGGGGGATTATGGTGTGGGGTTGGCCCCTTAGTTCCAGTGAAAGGAACTCTGAATGTTTCAGCACCAAGAGATTCTGGACAATTCCATGATCCAAACTTTGTGGAACAGTTTGGAGATGGCCCCTTCCTCTTCAACATGACTGTCCACCAGTGCACAAAGCAACGTCCATAAAGACCTGGATGAGAGAGTTTGGTGTGGATGAACTTGACTGTCCTGCACAGAGTCCTGACCTCAACCCGATAGAACACCTTTGGGATGAATTAGAGCGGAGACTGAGAGCCAGACCTTCTCGTCCAACATCAGTGTGTGACCTCACAAATGCACTTCTGGAAGAGTGGTCCAAATTCCCATAAACACACTCCTAAACCTTGTGGACCTTCCCAGAAGAGTTGAAGCTGTTACAGCTGCAAAGGACCGACGTCAGATTAAACCCTATGGATTAAGAACGGGATGTGACTGAAGTTCATCTGTGAGTCAAGGAGGACAGAAAACTTTTGGAAATATGGTGTATTTAAAGCTGCACTGTGGAACTTTTCGGCTGGGGGTGCATCTCCTGCTTATTTCTATGGATATGTCACTGCTCTGCCTGGAATGTTCCACAGTGTGACATTAAACAGCTCTACTTTACATTTAGAGCTCAGAAATACCTAGAAAAACAGGTCGCCTCTCCACAGATCTGACCTGTAACTTGGTCTGGTTTGGTCTTCATGAAGATAGAAAGGTTTAATGCCATACTGTGGAACATTCCAGACAAAGCAATAACATCTCCATGGAAACAAGCAGGTGAAAGACCGTCAACCAGAAAAGTTACATAATGCAGCTTTAAAGTGTTTAACTACAGCATCAGAGCAGCGGCCCCGAGGATCTGGAGTATTTATAATTAGAGAGTATTTATAGAGTATATTTAGAGTATTTATAGAGCATATTTAGAGTATTTATAGAGTATATTTAGAGTATAAACAGTTAATATTCTCTCTATATCAGAATGTGCGGGATTTGTCGCTTTAATCAGACACGTTACGTTACGTCAGGGGTTCGGGTTTAATTAAGGCCCGGGTTAGTTTAGAGGGTTCGGGATCGGGTTCAGGGTTCGGGTTCAGGGTTCGGGTTAGTTTCTCCCGCGTGTCTCCGCAAATAAACGCCCCCAGCAACGGCGCTCCTCTCCGCAGATCAGCGGCGGGGTTCTGGGTTCGGGGGTTCTGGGTTCTGGGTTCGGGGGTTCTTGGGTTCTGGGTTCGGGGTTCTTGGGTTCTGGGTTCTGGGTTCTGGGTTAAGGCTGCCGTGTCTCCGCGGAGCGAAAAGTCCGTGATGAATCTTTACAGGCGCGTGATCTCCGCAGACACCGATCAGCGGATCCGACGCGCGGAGGCTCGAGAACCGCCGCACCTCGAACGGCTCAGTGCGCGCGCTGAGACCGGCCCAGGCGCGCTCCAGGCCGGCCAGCAGCAGCGCAGAATCCCGCTGCTTCTGGAGCTCTGGATCAGGCGGTGATGCTTCACGCAGACCCGGACCAGAGAGCGGGTCTGGAGCCGCGCGGTGTCCGCCTCTGGAGCCTCAAACCCGGGCACACACGGAGGAGAGCGCCGCTGATTCTGGAGCAAGAAAATAACGCTCCAGGTGCGAACGTTTCTAAAAATACAAATAAAGAAAAACATTTTGGAACATTTCGTCACAGAAATACAAAAGGCCGCGAGTCATTTTTATGAAAAACAACGGCGAAAATTAACGAAAAACACGAGAAAAAAACAACAACAAAAAAGCAAAAAAAGGAAAAACGCGCGTCTCTTTCTAACAGACTAATATTATTTATTGGCACTGCGAGACTTTTTTATAATAATAAAAAAAATAATAATAATAATTATATATATATATATATTTTAAATACTTTTATACTTTAAATTATTTTCTTTTTTAGCTTTATGACATTTCCTCGTGTGAAACGCCTCAGCAGCTCCGCGTTTGACATTTTTCGTAAAAACATTTTTCGTAAAAATATTTGGTTGTTTCATTACGTTTTATTTATTTTTCTTATTTTATTTTAATCGAGGTTGGTGCAGGCGCACGTGAGACTGAACGCGCGTGCGGCCTGCGCCTCGCGGCCTCGTGGATCCGCGTGTTTCGGCTCCGCGGGTCTTCGGTTCGGGTTTAGTTTTTGTTTGTTTTTTTATTTTTTGTTTTGTCTCGTGCAGATGACCTGAGCTGAGAAAAGACACGTGACACGTGACAGTGGGACATGCGCACTTTATTTTCAGCTGAAGGTTCTTAAGGTTCTGAAGCTCAGAGACACGAACAAATGAATAAAAACCATATTTACACTGTACACGTCACGTGAGCGGAGGAGGAGGGAGGCGCGGTTACGTCACTGACGTAAACCCGCGCGACACGATTAGAACATGAAACATGAACCGGACCTGGACCAGACCTGGACCGAATCTGGACCGGATCTGGTCCATTTCAGCTCCTTCCTCCTCCTCAGAGCCAGACAGGGGCAGGCGACAGGGGCAGGCGACAGGGGCAGGCGACAGGGGCAGGCGACAGGGGCAGGCGACAGGGGCAGGCGATAGGGGCAGGTCGATCTTCAGACCAAAGTTGAGATTTCCGAGCGGGCTTTGAACGTTTTTGTTCAGGTTTGTAAAGTCCCACCGCGGCGCCGGGTCCGAACGCCTCACGCTGAGGGCAGGGGCGGGGTCACGACGCGTTCAGGGACAAACAGAAACACATAGTGTCAGTCTGAGCTGTAAAAATGACCTTTGACCTGGTCTCAGGAACATGCTACATTTGGATCAGAACCACCAGACTGAGACCCGGTTCTGGTCTGGACCTGGTTCTGGACTTGACCTAGAATTAGGAGGTTTCAGGATTTTGTTTGTCACTAAAAAGAGAAACAAAAAAAAAAACAGTTTTCAGTAAAAAGTTTGAGTCCAAATTTAGAAATGTAAAAATGAGAATTTTTCTTTGGGTCGACTTGAGTCCATTTCAAAATAAAGTTCTTTTTAATGTGATTTTATTTTGAAAAGTTTATTTGCTGCAGTGGATGTACAGAGTCTGAGCGCCTGAAAGGTTTTAAACATACAGAATATTCACAGTGTTGGATTCCCCATGGGTCTGAACAGCTGCAGGGTCTGGTCCGAGCGCCTGGTCTGGTCCGAGCGCCGGGTCTCCAGTTTAAGACTTTCAAAGTCTTTTTAAAGTTTGTTTCAGATTTTCAATCCTCAAAGTCTCAAAGTCTGATCCAGTTCTTTTTCAGAATAAAAGCCCAGAAGTCTCAGACATTTCACAATAATATACAATATTTTTCACAGAAAACAAATAAAGTTTGTCTTAAAATAAAACGTAAGGCACAAAACGAGAAATATTTTAAATAAATAAAACATAAATAATTCTGTAAAATAAATAAATATAAATTCACACAAAAACATTAAGATTCAGAATCCTCAAAGTCCTCGGCGTCGCGTCGGCGTTTTTTTTTGTCGTTTTCATAATAAATATTTGTATTAAATCTTAAGACTTTTACAGATGTGAAAATAAATAAACGAAACATCGAAACGTTAAGACTCACGGCAGATCCGGTCCGAGGCAGAGGATCAAGTCCCACAAATAAAGGGTTTGAGTCGTGTTTGATTCCTGCTTCACTGCCGCTGTGCTTTTGAGCCAAACATGAGTCCTGGTTTAGTCCTGGTTCAGTCCTGGTTTAGTCCTGGTTCAGTCCTGGTTTAGTCCTGCTCTTAGCGGGCGTAGTTTCGGGCTGGGCCTTTCTCCTTGTAGACCTCGGGGTGGACTCGGTCCTGGGTCTTGAACAGGTCTTGGGCCAGTCTCTCGTACTTGTCCTTGTACAGGTCTTGGGTCCGGTCTTGAGTCCGGTCTTGGACCAGGTCTTGGGCCAGTCTCTCGTACTTGTCCTTGTACAGGTCTCGCTCCTTGGAGACCCTGAGCAGGTCCTGCTGGAGCTGGGAGACCTGGTTCTGGAGGGAGCTCTTCTCGGTCTCCAGGAGGTGGCGCTGTTGGACGCGTTTGAAGCGACAGGACTGAGCGTAGCCGCGGTTCTTCAGGGTTCTGCGCTTCTGCTTCAGGCGGAGAACATCCTCTTTAGAGAAACCGCGCAGCTGCCGGTTCAACTCCCGAACCGTCATGGAGACCAGCTGCTCATCTGAGAACCTCTCCTCCAGACGCCCGTGGACCTGCAGACAGAGGGAGGCACAGCTGTGTCTGTAGCTCTGTGTGTGTGTGTCTGTGTGTCTGTGTGTGTGTCTGTGTGTTTTATTCCTCTGGATTTTAGACATGTGTTTCTATTTTTCAGTTTCTCTTAATCTGTGTGTTGCAACACTGGCATTTCCCCACGGTGACACATGAAGGTGAAGACCATGAGCCTGAGTCGGGACAGTCTGGGTCAGGGTTGGGTTACCTGTGCGAGCACCTGGCTGTGCAGATGACCCAGGTGGTGGGGATGGTGCGGGTGTTCTTCGTACGGCGCGGCCCTGAATGTGTCGTAGTGATGAGCGTTTGACCCGATCAGAGCCTCCACCGCGTCCTCCGGGGTCAAACTGAGCGCCTCAGGACCCGAGTGCGGCTGGTACCCGCCCACCTGTGACATCACACCACATACATGTGACATACAACCCACACTGTACCCGCTCTGTACCCACACTGTACACGCTCTACTGCAGTATTTGTTCTATAGTACTTGTACTGCAGTATTTGTTCTATAGTACTTGTACTGCAGTATTTGTTCTATAGTATTTGTACTGTAGTACTTGTACTGCAGTATTTGTTCTATAGTACTTGTGCTGTAGTATTTGTTCTGTAGTACTTGTACTGCAGTATTTGTTCTGTAGTACTTGTACTGCAGTATTTGTTCTGTAGTACTTGTACTGCAGTATTTGTTCTATAGTATTTGTACTGTAGTACTTGTACTGCAGTATTTGTACTGTAGTACTTGTACTGCAGTATTTGTTCTCTAGTACTTGTACTGCAGTATTTGTACTGTAGTACTTGTACTGCAGTATTTGTTCTATAGTACTTGTACTGTAGTATTTGTTCTGTAGTACTTGTACTGTAGTATTTGTTCTATAGTACTTGTACTGTAGTATTTGTACTGTAGTACTTGTACTGCAGTATTTGTTCTATAGTATTTGTACTGTAGTACTTGTACTGCAGTATTAGTTCTATAGTACTTGTACTGCAGTATTTGTTCTGTAGTACTTGTACTGCAGTATTTGTTCTATAGTATTTGTTCTGTAGTACTTGTACTGCAGTATTTGTTCTATAGTATTTGTTCTGTAGTACTTGTACTGCAGTATTTGTTCTATAGTATTTGTTCTGTAGTACTTGTACTGCAGTATTTGTTCTATAGTATTTGTTCTGTAGTACTTGTACTGCAGTATTTGTTCTATAGTATTTGTTCTGTAGTACTTATACTGTAGTATTTGTTCTGTAGTACTTGTACTGCAGTATTTGTTCCAAAGTATTTGTTCTGTAGTACTTGTACTGCAGTATTTGTTCTATAGTACTTGTACTGTAGTACTTACCCAGTAAATCTCCTCGTGGCCTTTGCCCTGTCCCGGGCCCAGAGCGCCCCCTGCGGGGCCGTGCGGGGGGCTGGGCTGCGGGCAGAAGCTGGGGGAGGAGGGCACAGAGGAGCAGGGGGAGCTGAGCGGGGTACTGAGGGGGGTACTGGACACGGACCCCCCGGGGCCTCCGCAGGGACCGGGGCAGATGGACCCGGGGCAGATGGACCCGGGGCCCGCGGGCTGGTGGTGGCACAGCGGCGGCTCCGGAGGCTCCTTCTTCACCTCGAACTTCATCAGGTCGAAGTCGTTCACGTAGTCCATGGCCAGAGGGCTTGCGGGCAGCGCCCGGAGGTCCGGCCGCAGGTCCCCCGGGCTCACCAGCTCTGTCATGAGGCTCAGAGGCTGGTTAGACGCGGTTGCACGGCGGGACTGAAGTTGAATCAAATCAAAGTTGAACAAACCGCAGCCGTGAAAACGCGCGCGGCAGAAGTGAGCGGCTCGGATCTGGTCTGGTCCGGATCTGGTCCGGAGTCGCGTTTCACTCTATTTATATCCGCGCGCAGCGGGGCTCCGCAGGGCCAACGCGAGGGGCGCGGGGGTCCAGGGAGATCAGCGGCCTCTGCGCACTCTCCAACCCGGGCACAAGCGCACTGCTCCCGGGAGCACTGAGCCCGCGCCCCGCTGACTCTCTGAGCTCTCCGGGAGTTCGGTCTTGATCTGGTCCTTGGGTCCGGACTGTCCTCGTGTCACCCCATACGCGCACGGTCACGCGCACAGTGAAGGGGACTCTGGTTCAGAGGCGCGTGTCCGGAGCGCAGCGTGACTGGCTCCGGTCCTGTCCCGGTCCAGTTCAGGTCTGGTGGATTCGGCCGTCCTCGTGTCCGTGCCCGGTAGGTGCCCGGTGGAGTCGCGGTAGAGTCCCGGTAGTCCCGGGGCGCGCTGTGGTGGTGCGCAGAGTTCTGCTGCGGTCGGTTTCCTGCGGAACTGTCACATTTTTTTTAATCTTGGTCTTTTTGAAGAGTTTCTTTAATTCTTAATTCCTGATTTGTTTTATTCTTGTTCCCGTTGCCCCGCACGCGCCTCTGAAGGCTCCGTGCGCTCCGGGGGCCGCGGGGCTCTGGCTCACTGTGCCCGGGCTCTGTGCTCCGTCTCCGGGTAGCACCGCTCTGCTGCTCGGGGTGAGACAAACGGACCGGTGCCGAGTGTGTGTGGCTGCTGCGCGCGCTCTGTGGATGCGTGAGGCGCGTGGACGCTGATATAAGCGCGTGCCATTCGTGACCCTCCCACGAGCAGCACAAACAGCCAATAGGAGCAGAGCCCGGCGCAGGGCGGAGCTGCGCAGAGCCAATAGGAGCGCAGACAGATGGAGACTGACGAAAGGTGACGGAAACTACCGAAGTCTTCCGAAGATGATCTGGAGAACAGCGCGAGCTCAGGTGAGCCCGGGGCACGTGCATGACACCTGCACGTGTCTACGTCACGCAGGTCTAGTGGCGCGAAAATAGCGCATGAGCGCGGGAAACAGAAAGTCTGAAATGTGGCGTTATTAATGTCGCTGCGGAGACGCATCAGATCCGCTTCAGTCCGGCCCCAGAAGCGCTTCCTCTGCGCATAAGTAACGCATCAGTAACGCATCAGTCACGCATATTAACAATCACCAATAATCACCCGCTGTCCGTCCGCGCACACAAGCGCGGTTCATGCGCACAGCAGCTCCCACGTGCACGTGCCGTTAAATGATAAAAAGCTGAGCGATGCAAAAACGTCAGAGAAGCGTCTGACCCGGACCAGACCCGGACCAGACCAGGACCAGACCAGGGTCAGAACCTGGTTTTGGGACCGACCCACATTGTTTTATTATTATTTAAAAAAAAAAACAAAAAAACAAAAAAAGGCCCTTCCTTCAGCGCGTGCGCGCGCGGACAGGCCCGTGCGCGCGGAGGATGGAGGACGCGCTTTGCTGATTCCCGATTCTTTTCAGTGAAATATCGGCTCAGATTAAATCCGCCAAAGTGCTGAGCGCGGAGCAGCGCGGAGCAGCGGCGTAAGCACCGCGCCTCGGTCCGACCTTTGTCCCGGCCCGGAGTCCACGGTCCGGTCCGCCTTTGTCCCGCTCCGCCTTTGTCCCGGCCCGGAGTCAACGGTCCGGTCCGCCTTTGTCCCGCTTCGCCTTTGTCCCGCTCCGCCTTTGTCCGGTCCGCTTTTGTCCGCGCCTGAGCCGGATCTGAGCCGCGGGTCGCACGGATTAGAGCAGCGCGGATTTAAAACGATCTGAGCGGAAAGTCCCGCGTCAGCGCAACGCGCCGCGACACTTCACTTCAAACACGGAAACAATCCGATCTGAAAAAGTGAGAAATATGAGAGCGGAACAGCCGCGTCAGCGACGCGCGTTTAATGAGACCCAAAAGAAGCAGAAACAGAAACAGAAGCAGAAGCAGAAACCCTCCGTTTATTTTTAAATCTCAAAAAGTCAAACTCACAAAATGTTTCTCCAGATCATTTCTGTTCCTTCAACCACAACACACCGGGGAGGGCATCTGACCAAGACCCTGGTCCTGGTCCTGGTCCTGGTCCTGGTCCTGGTCTTGGTCTTGGTCTTGGTCTTGGTCCTGGTCCTGGTCCTGGTCCTGGTCCTGGTCTTGGTCCTGGTCCTGGTCCGGACTCTGGACTCAGCAGATATTGATCTTAATTACAGTTTGTGCTCCATCAGCAGCTGCTCCTCCGCCGTAAAAACTCCACAGTCCTCCACCGCACAGAGTACTATAGTACTGTAGTACTATTAATGTAGTGCTATATTAATAGTACTACAGTACTGTAGTACTATTAACGTAGTACTACAGTAGTATTACTGTATCTCGGGGTCTTGTTCACGAGTGAGGGGAGGATGGAGCGTGAGATTGACAGGTGGATCGGTGCAGCGTCGGCAGTGATGTGGTCGCTGTATCGGACCATTGTGGTGAAGAGGAGCTGAGCTGAAAGGCAAAGCTCTGGATTTACCGTCAGTCTATGTTCCTCCCCTCACCTATGGTCATGAGCTTTGGGTAATGACCGAAAGGACAAGATCGTGGATACAAGCGGCTGAAATGAGTTTCCTCCACAGAGTGGCTGGACGCTCCCTTAGAGATAGGGTGAGGAGCTCAGTCACACGGGAGGAGTTCGGAGTAGAGCCGCTACTCCTCCACGTCGAGAGGAGCAGCTGAGGGGAGGGCATCTGTTCCGGATGCCTCCTGGACGCCTCCCTCAGGAGGTGTTCCGGGCATGTCCCACCAGGAGGCACCATGTCACTCGGCTGGCCTGGGAACACCTTGGGGTCCCCCTGGAGGAGCTGGAGGAAGTGTCCGGGGTGAAGGAAGTCTGGGAGTCCCTGTTTAGACTGTTGTCCCCGTGACCTGGCCCCGGATAAAGAGGAAGAAAATGGATGGATGGAGTACTACTGTACTACTGTAGTAGTGGACTACTGCACAGTACCAGTCTGGTCTGAGTAGCTGAAAGGTCTGGTGCGACACAGAGACTCACTTCAACTTTGAACATTTATTTGTCAAACTCAAAACCTGAGAAGAGTTTCAATGTGAACTTAAAGCTAAGCTAAAGCTAAAGCTAAGCTTAATGTAAGATAAAGCTAAAGTTAAGATAAATCTAAGCTAAATCTAAAGCTAAACACATCGCAACGACTTGAGTCTAAATATTTGACAAGGAACAAACTTTTCAAACATCTAAACAGTTTAAAAAAACGTTTTTAGAACATCAGAAAAAAACACTTTAAACATTAAAACACAGAACCTGCACATCCCTGAGAGTCAGTCCTTCAGCTGTTCACAAAGTCCTTCAGCTGTTCACAAAGTCCTTCAGCTGTTCACAAAGTCCTTCAGCTGTTCAGGTTTTCAAAGCGGGGCTTGATCTGCAGAGTCCGTCCTGAAAGAGAAACAACAGTGAGGACTAAACCAGGACTAAACCAGACACGGGGAATAGTGCTAACCTCGGCCGACCACAGCGCCCCCTGGATGAGTGTCAGGTTCCTCTGGAGAACTGCACAGAGAGATGAAGGACGGCAGCTTCTGAAGAGGTCCAGGGGTTGGACCAAGACCAGGACCAAGACCAAGACCAGGACCAAGGCCAAGACTAGGACCGGCCTCTGGAGCAGGGCTGGAGGAGCGAACAGCTGCAGGGTCTGGAGTTGTGGGAGTCTGTGCTCTGCTTCTGTCAAACAAACTCATTTTAAAACACTGAAGCAGTGGAACCTTTCAGCTGATCAGTTTGTGGTACAGAGGTTAAAGAGGAGGTATTCTGGGGTATACCCTCTGTGGGGTATTACAGTGGGGGTATTTACCTCTGTGGGGTATTACAGTGGGGGTATTTACCTCTGTGGGGTATTACAGAGGGAGTATTATACTTGTGGGGAGTATTATACCTCTGTGGGGTATTACAGAGGGGGTATTTACCTCTGTGGGGTATTACAGAGGAAGTATTATACCTCTGTGGGGTATTACAGAGGGAGTATTATACCTCTGTGGGGTATTACAGTGGGGGTATTTACCTCTGTGGGGTATTACAGAGGGGTATTTATCTCTGTGGGGTATTACAGAGGGGTATTTACCTCTGGGGTATTACAGAGGGAGTATTATACTTGTGGGGAGTATTATACCTCTGGGGGGTATTACAGAGGGAGTATTATACCTCTGTGGGGTATTACAGTGGGGGTATTTACCTCTGTGGGGTATTACAGAGGGAGTATTATACCTCTGTGGGGTATTACAGAGGGGTATTTACCTCTGTGGGGTATTACAGAGGGAGTATTATACCTCTGTGGGGTATTACAGAGGGGTATTTATCTCTGTGGGGTATTACAGAGGGGTATTTACCTCTGGGGTATTACAGAGGGAGTATTATACTTGTGGGGAGTATTATACCTCTGGGGGGTATTACAGAGGGAGTATTATACCTCTGTGGGGTATTACAGAGGGAGTATTATACCTCTGTGGGGTATTACAGAGGGGGTATTTACCTCTGTGGGGTATTACAGAGGGAGTATTATACCTCTGTGGGGTATTACAGTGGGGGTATTTACCTCTGTGGGGTATTATACCTCTGTGGGGTATTACAGAGGGGTATTTACCTCTGTGGGGTATTACAGAGGGGTATTTACCTCTGTGGGGTATTACAGAGGGAGTATTATACCTCTGTGGGGTATTACAGAAGGGGGTATTTACCTCTGTGGGGTATTACAGTGGGGGTATTTACCTCTGTGGGGTATTACAGTGGGGGTATTTACCTCTGTGGGGTATTACAGAGGGGTATTTACCTCTGTGGGGTATTACAGAGGGAGTATTATACTTGTGGGGAGTATTATACCTCTGTGGGGTATTACAGAGGGGTATTTACCTCTGTGGGGTATTACAGAGGGGGTATTTACCTCTGTGGGGTATTACAGAGGGGTATTTACCTCTGTGGGGTATTACAGAGGGGGTATTTACCTCTGTGGGGTATTACAGAGGGAGTATTATACTTGTGGGGAGTATTATACCTCTGTGGGGTATTACAGAGGGAGTATTATACCTCTGTGGGGTATTACAGAGGGGTATTTACCTCTGTGGGGTATTACAGAGGGGGTATTTACCTCTGTGGGGTATTACAGAGGGAGCATTATACCTCTGTGGGGTTTTATCTGTAACTCGTCACATATTCAAATCTCTGTGTTCCTTTTATTATGTTTTATAGATTTACCCAAAACAACAGATTCACATTTTATAAGTTTCATTTCTGTTTTTGTTGCTCTGAGTCTCTCCTCCCTTTGCTCTCTGTGCTAAGTCCCTCCCCCTTCAGAGCTCTATCCCAACACACTCAGTCTCTCTGTGTGAAGTGCCGGTCGGCTGAGTGTGACTTTTGGCCTTTAGGGCTGTTTCGCCTGTGACTTTAATTTTTAACATGTTTTTCTTGTTGCTTCTTGATTCGTGTAAAACTTTAACCCTGAGTGATGACCTCAGGTCCCAGGCCTTATTGTGTTCACATAGGACGCACTTGACATCGTGCAGGAAGTGCGCCCACAAAAACAGAGCGTGAAGCGCTCTGCCCACATCAGACACTCCTGGCACTCAACAGTGACATTCAGGGCACCCGCTGGCACAGACGGGCATTGCCCGCTGGCACAGACGGGCATCAGACGGGCATCATCCGGTGGCACAGATGGGCATCAGACGGGCATCGCCCGCTGGCACAGATGGGCATCAGACGGGCATCGCCCGCTGGCACAGATGGGCATCAGACAGGCATCGCCCGCTGGCACAGATGGGCATCAGACAAGCATCGCCCGCTGGTGTGATAGAGGCATAATTGTAATGGTTCACTACGGTAAACTCCAAACACGAGCACTGGGATGTGAATAAAAGAACAGGCATAAGCCTCTGAACCAATCAGTACTGACCTTTTTGCATGTGGGCGGGGCTTCTTGGATGTGCTGCGTTTGATTGGCTGTTTGTGCTGCAGTTTGCACTCGTCGCCGCGGGAACAGTTTTTGTCCAGACAAACCAGAGTGTGCTTTTTCTTACACTGAAAAACATCCAACACATCTGTCTGTAATAGTATCAGTAATAGCAGTAGTAGGAGGAGTAATGGTAGCAGTAATAGTAGCAGTAATAGTAGTAGTAGCAGTAGTAGTACCTTCTCGCCCTGGGGGCAGTATCCTCGCAGGAACGGCTCACACACTTGTGCGTTCTTAGAAACATAAACGTGGCTGTACGGACACTCAGAATGAGAACACCGGCCCTTTAAGAAGAACACGCACACCGGCATCTGCAAGAACCAGACCAGGACTAGAACCAGACCAGGACCAGGACCAGACCAGCACCAGACCAGGACTAGACCCAGATCAGAACTAGACCCAGGCCAGACCAGAACTAGAACCAGACCGGGACTAGAACCAGGCCACGACTAGAACCAGACCAGGACTAGAACCAGACCAGGACCAGGACCAGACCAGGACACAGGAGGTAGGAGGTAGGACTCAGAAGGTAGGACTCAGGAGGTAGGACACAGGAGATAGGACTCAGGAGGTAGAACACACGAGGTAGGAGGTAGGACACAGGCGGTAGGACACACGAGGTAGGACACACGAGGTAGGACACAGGAAGTAGGAAGTACCTTGTCTTTGGAGACCTTGTGGGAGAAAGGACAGTCGTCTCCCTGTTTACAGCGACCCCTCAAGAACCTGCAAAAGCAATTAAACCAGGACTAGACCAGGACTAGATCAGGACTAGATCACGACTAGACCTGGACTAGACCAGGACTAGACCAGGACTAGACCTCTGTTTATTTCAGACGATGGCAGGGCTGCTCTCCTCCTCAGTGTCTGTGAATGGGGACGAAGGGCTGACACACACCTGACACATCTGTCACACCTGTCACACCTGACACACCTGACACATCTGACACATCTGTCACACCTGTCACACCTGACACATCTGTCACACCTGACACATCTGTCATACCTGACACACCTGTCACACCTGACACATCTGTCACATCTGTCACACCTGACACACCTATCACACCTGACACATCTGACACATCTGTCACACCTGACACACCTGTCACACCTGACACATCTGTCACACCTGACACATCTGTCACACCTGACACACGTGTCACACCTGACACATCTGTCACACCTGACACATCTGTCATACCTGTCACACCTGACACACCTGACACATCTGACACATCTGTCACACCTGTCACACCTGACACATCTGTCACACCTGACACATCTGTCACACCTATCACACCTGACACACCTGACACATCTGTCACATCTGTCACACCTGACACACCTATCACACCTGTCACACCTGACACATCTGTCACATCTGTCACACCTGACACACCTATCACACCTGACACACCTGACACATCTGACACACGTGTCACACCTGACACATCTGTCACACCTGACACAGGTGGTTCTACTGCAGGAAGAAAGACCACCAAACTCAACTGAGCAGACACTGAAGAGGAAGGGCATCTGACACTGAAGGGGAAGGGCATCTGACACTGAAGGGGAAGGGCATCTGACACTGAAGGGGAAGGGCATCTGACACAGAGCAGCCCAAACTGTCAAAGTCTGAAATAAACAGAGCTCTGTGCAGAGGAATCTAAAGTATAGTAATAGTAGTAGTAGTAGCAGTAGTAGCAGTAGTAGTAGTAGTAGCAGTATTAGTAGTAATAATATTACTAGTAGCAGTAGTAGTAATAGTAGTACCTGGTACACACGGCCACCTTCTCGGGATCATGGACGTAGGGGCAGGAGGTTCCTCTGTTGCAGCGTCCGAATCGATTATAAAACATACAGAACTGCACCTGCCCCGAGTGACAGGAGCGAGACGAGCGACAGGAGCGCGCCACCGATAGGCTGCGGAGGAGGGCGCACCTGCCACAGAGACAGGGGAGAGACAAAGGGACAAAATGTTGAACTCCAAACCCCAGTATCATGGAGAGCCGGGCCAAAGGTCAAAGGTCAGAATGAGGAGCCTCACAGCAGCAGTTACACAGTGACTGGAGCCACAGTGCATGGAGCCCAATCACGCCCATGCTCACTTCCTGTTTGAACGTGGCGGCTAGCGGGTTAGCTGTGTCCATTTCTATTTCTAGCCTGTGGCACTTACCTGGCCAGGTGTCTGGAGGTGGAGCCAGCAGGTGAGAGGAGGGCGGGGCCTGCAGACCTGCGAGGGGGCGGGGCCTTGGACAGTCTGTTGGCAGAAACTCGGTAAAGAGAACCTCTGATCCAGCACATAGAGGGCGCTGTGGAGGCGTGTCTGAGGGACAGGGCGGAGCCAGAGAGGGCGGGGCCAGAGAGGGCGGAGCCAGAGAGGGGAGAGCGGAGCCGGCTCTGAAGGAAACTCCTGAAATCACAGTCCTGGTTCAGTCCTGGTTTAGTCCTGATTCAGGCCTGGTTCAGTCCTGGTTTAATCCTGGTTTAGTCCTGGTTTAGTACCTGGCAGACTGGACCCTACGGCTCCTCCAGTTCAGGAGGGGGTTCCTCTTGTCCATCTTGAACCTGCTCCTGAGGGTCACCGCTGAAACAGAGGTCAGAGGTCAGAGCTAGGTCGGGTCGGGTGTAACTGCAACGACAGTAACCATAGAAACCAGACTTGTACCATTGTGGGCTTTAAAGAGGCTCTGAGTCTCCCCTCCCTTTGCTAAGTCCCTCCCCTTTCAGAGCTCTATCCCAACACACTCAGCCTCTCGGTGCTAAGTCCCTCCCCCTTCAGAGCTCTATCCCAACACACTCAGCCTCTCTGTGCTAAGTCCCTCCCCCTTCAGAGCTCTATCCCAACACACTCAGCCTCTCGGTGCTAAGTCCCTCCCCCTTCAGAGCTCTATCCCAACACACTCAGCCTCTCTGTGCTAAGTCCCTCCCCCTTCAGAGCTCTATCCCAACACACTCAGCCTCTCTGTGCTAAGTCCCTCCCCCTTCAGAGCTCTATCCCAACACACTCAGTGTGCGTCGCACTAATGTGCTTGTGCTCCCTGTGCTCCTTGTGCTCCCTGTGCTTGTGCTCCCTGTGCTCCTTGTGTTACTGTGGCAGAGTGGTGAGCCTGTCTGAGGTTGTGGGTTTGACTCTGGAGACACTGGAAAAACAGAGAAAGTCAAACAGTGGAGTGGGGAGCAGTGTTTGACCTCTGACCCCTGCCCTCTGACCCTCTCATATTTTTAACTCATGTAACACAAACTGCAGCAGGAGCTTCTGTTAGTCCCGGTTTAGACGTGGTGCAGTCCTGGTTTAGATCTGGTTTAGTCGTAGTTTAGTCCTGGTTTAGTCCTGGCTCAGTCCTGGTTCAGTCCTGGTTTAGTCCTGGTTCAGTCCTGGTTCAGTCCTGGTTTAGTCCTGGTTTAGTCCTGGTGTAGTCCTGGTTTAGTCCTGGTTTAGTCCTGGTTTAGTCCTGGTGTAGTCCTGGTTTAGTCCTGGTTCAGTCCTGGTTTAGACCTGGTTTAGTCGTGGTTTAGTCGTGATTTAGTCCTGGTTCAGTCCTGATTTAGTCCTGGTGTAGTTGTGATTTAGTCCTGATTTAGTCCTGGTTTAGTCCTGGTTCAGTCCTAGTTTAGTTGTGGTTTAGTCCTGGTTTAGTCCTAGTTTAGTCCTGGTTTAGTCCTAGTTTAGTCCTGGTTTAGTCCTGGTTTAGCCGTGGTTTAGTCGTGGTTTAGTCGTGGTTTAGTCCTGGTTTAGTCCTGGTTTAGTTCTGGTTTAGTTCTGGAGGTTGTATGTGTAGACTGAGTGGAAAGTTGGAGTGTGTTGTGAATTTGATCTGGGTGTGTGTGTGTGTGGGGGGGGGGGGGTTGTGTGTGTGTTTGTTTGTGTGTGCGCGTGTGTAGTGTGTTTGTGTGTGTTTGTGTGCGCGTGTGTAGTGTGTTTGCGTGTGTAGTGTGTGTTTGTGTGTGTGTGCGCGTGTGTAGTGTGTTTGCGTGTGTAGTGTGTGTGGGGTTCTGGTTGTGCGTCTCATGTGTCTGATCGTTGTCAGTTAAAAATCTGCAGCTTCAGGATCAGGTCCAACTCAGACTGACCTCATTTCACTGAGACCCGAGCCAGGTCCGGACCAGGTCCGGACCAGGTCTGATCCCATGTTCTCCTGTGTGTGGGTTAGGGTCGTCAGAAGTATCTAAAATCAGACACCAATCAATCCTAAACGAGTATTGAAACTTGCTCCTCAAGTTCCTCAGGTCTGGATCCTAAAACAGTCCCACTGACATAACCGAGAAGAACCGAGAAGAACTGAGCAGAACCGAGAAGAACTGAGCAGAACCGAGAAGAACTGAGCAGAACCGAGAAGAACCAAGAAGAACTGAGCAAAACCGAGAAGAACCGAGATGAACCGAGAAGAACCGAGAAGAACTGAGCAAAACCAAGAAGAACCGAGAAGAACTGAGATGAACCGAGAAGAACCTTTCCTGAATGTGTTTAGAACAATCTGAAGCTGGATCAGAACAAGTATAAGAGCACAGAGACCTACCTGGACCAAACCAGGACTAAACCAGGACTAAACCAGGACTAAACCAGGACTGAACCAGGACTGAACCAGGACTAAACCAGGTCTAAACCAGGACTAAACCAGGACTAAACCAGGACTGTGAGTCTGTGCCTCACAACTGAAATCTTGTTTGACATTTTAGTTTGGTGACAGCTCTGGGGTGTGTGGAGTTTGCGCGTTCTCAGGTCCAAACCAAGACCAGACCAAGATCTGAAGTTGGTCCCAATGCTCCTGACAGGTGTAACCCAGAGACATTGAGGGACGGGTCAAATGCAGGTTGAAGCGCTGTGATTGGCTGGCTCTTGGTGATGTCACTGTGTAACTTCAGACATCATGAGGCTCTGGTTTTCTTAGCGCCGACAGGTTTAGGGGGGGGGGGGGGTCAAATGTCCAGGGGGTGGAGTGGGGTGGGGTGGGGTGGGTGGGGGTCAAATGTCTAGGAGGGGGTGACAGGTGACCAGTGACAGGTGTTGTCTGTATTAACTTTGTAGTATTAGTATCTTGTTAGTACAGTATAATAATACTGTATTATATTTATGACAGTGACATCAGTGGGGGTGTTCTACATGTATCTCCATGGCAGAATGTCGAGCAGTTGCCACGGTGACACAGTGCACACATTAGCAAAGACTACATAAAGTTTTAATCTGGTCTGAAAACTTGAGAGAAACGCCCACAGTGTAAAGAAACATGTTCCTGTTCTGTGCTCAGAGCGTTCATGGTCCTGTTGAGGAGACAGAGCAGTGCCTCCAGTTAGCATGAGGGTCACAGGATCTGTTGTGTGTCCTATGAGGAGTGACATCTGCACAGTGACGATTAGAGTCATTAAAATGATTCTGAGACTCGTGTGGAGTTATTTATAGTTGATCTGCCAGAGTTTGATTTCATTAAGACCAAAGTGTGAACCAGGAGCAGATTCCACTGGAACCTGAGAGAAAGAGTGTGTGTGTGTGTGTGTGTGTGTGTGTGCTCAGGTGTGTGTGTGTGTGTGTGTGTGCTCAGGTGTGTGTGCTCTGTGAACAGCTGACAGGTTCCCTGATATGTGAGTACTGTGTTATGTCACAGTCGAACTCTAACGCAGAGGAGTGAAAGTGTAACCGGACCCTTCAGCTGTTGTGCGTCTAAATGTGTCTATGTGTGTGTGTACATATGTGTGTAATGAATGGTGACAGGAAGAGTCTCCTCTGAACAGCTGGAAGGTTTCCTGATACTGGATATTCAACACGAGTGAAACTCTAATGCAGAGACACTGAAGAGTGAAGCTGTAACCAAACCTTTCAGCTGTTCAAGGGCCTCATCCTGGAGATTCCCTCCACACATTCCTCTGTCGAGAGTGTGCGTGTGTGTGTATGTGTGCGTGTGTGTGTGTGCGTGTGTTTCAGATGACATCACACGCTCTCCAGTCCGATCGTCTCTCACACAGACGGAGCAGCTCAGAGTCTGGTTCAGATGCAGATTTGTGTTGTGATACAGTGAGCGCGCACGCACGCACGCACGCACGCACACACACACACACACACACACACACACAGAGTTGTGTGATACAGTGACACTTGTAGAATTGATGAGGTTCAATATTTGTGATTTGACCTTTTGGAGATTTTGTGGTAAAGTCCAATGTGCTTGATTCATGAATCTTTTCTTAAAAATGTTTGAAACTTCCATTTTAAGAAGCTGCTGAGAAAACTGCCCCAGATTTACCAACACCCAGAGAAACACATTTACATCTGTGTGTATCTGTGTGTGTGTGTGTGTGTTAGAGAGTATAACATAATGTGGTTGTGTATCAGTGTGAGATCAGCGCCTCTTGTGTGTTTTGTGTAAACGTTTCCAGGAGCATCACACCTGAGACCAAAACATGAACTTTAGAGTCTGAACTACAGAGTCAGGAGCTTTTACACAGAATAAGACGCCATGGAGACAGGAAGGGCATCTGACACACACAGGGAGGGCATCTGACACACAGGGACATTACAGTACAGGGTTCGCAGTACAAAGAGCAGAGAGTTTGGATTGGCCGTGTACACAGCCCCATTGGCTCATGGTTTAAAGCTCAGTTACGGGTTATTTTGATCTGTTTTTGTGAGTTGTTCTTTACCCTGACACACACCTGCCCCCCCTGCAGGTCTGGGGAGGGATTTGTGACACGTGAGATAAGGTTACAGAGCGATCCCTACAGGTGTTCAGACCTACAGCTGTTTACAATGAGAGTGCCCCCTACAGGCGTTCAGACTCTGTTTACAGTGAGAGCGCCCCCTACAGTCGTTCAGACCTACAGCTGTTTACAATGAGAGAGCCCCCTACGGGCGTTCAGACTCTGTTTACAATGAGAATGCCCCCTACAGGCGTTCAGACCTACAGCTGTTTACAATGAGCGTGCCCCCTACAGGCGTTCAGACTCTGTTTACAGTGAGAGTGCCCCCTACAGGCGTTCAGACTCTGTTTACAGTGAGAGCGCCCCCTACAGGCGTTCAGACTCTGTTTACAGTGAGAGCGCCCCCTACAGGCGTTCAGACTCTGTTTACAATGAGAGTGCCCCCTACAGGCGTTCAGACTCTGTTTACAGTGAGAGCGCCCCCTACAGGCGTTCAGACTCTGTTTACAGTGAGAGCGCCCCCTACAGGCGTTCAGACTCTGTTTACAGTGAGAGTGCCCCCTACAGGCGTTCAGACTCTGTTTACAGTGAGAGCGCCCCCTACAGGCGTTCAGACCTACAGCTGTTTACAATGAGAGTGCCCCCTACAGGCGTTCAGACTCTGTTTACAGTGAGAGCGCCCCCTACAGGCGTTCAGACCTACAGCTGATTACAGTGAGAGCGCCCCCTACAGGTGTTCAGACTCTGTTTACAGTGAGAGCGCCCCCTACAGGCGTTCAGACTCTGTTTACAGTGAGTGCGCCCTCTACAGGCGTTCAGACTATGTTTACAGTGAGTGCGCCCCCTACAGGCGTTAAGACTCTGTTTACAGTAAGCGCGCCCCCTACAGGCGTTCAGACCTACAGCTGATTACAGTGAGTGCGCCCCCTACAGGCGTTCAGACTCTGTTTACACTGAGAGCGCCCCCTACAGGCGTTCAGACTCTGTTTACAGTGAGTGCGCCTCCTACAGGCGTTCAGACTCTGTTTACACTGAGAGCGCCCCCTACAGGCGTTCAAACTCTGTTTACAGTGAGAGCGCCCCCAACAGGCGTTCAGACTGTTTACAGTGAGAGCGCCCCCAACAGGCGTTCAGACTGTTTATAGTGAGAGCGCCCCCTATAGGCGTTCAGACACACATATACACACCTGTACACATCCCTCGTGTGCAATGGCAGAGACACACACAGACACACACACCTGAGCACGCGCACACACACACACACACACACACACACACACACACCAAATGAAGTCAAATCCAGTCAAATGAAGCTCACTGAGGCTCCAGTCAAATGAAGCTCACTGAGACTTCAGTCAAATGAAGCTCATTGAGGCTCCAGTCAAATGAAGCTCACTGAGGCTCCAGTCAAATGAAGCTCACTGAGGCTCCAGTCAAATGAAGCTCAGAGGCTCCAGTCAAATGAAGCTCACCGAGACTCCAGTCAAATGAAGCTCACCGAGGCTCCAGTCAAATGAAGCTCACCGAGGCTCCAGTCAAATGAAGCTCACCGAGGCTCCAGTCAAATGAAGCTCACCGAGGCTCCAGTCAAATGAAGCTCACTGAGGCCTGCGCTCACAGGAGAATCTAGAGTCAGGTCCATGTGAGGAACAGGAACCCCAGGATCCTGTTGCAGCTTCAGAAGAACATCTCAGACCAAACTGAGCCTCACAGCAGCAGGAACAGAGAGAAGGAACATGGCGGAACGTTCTCTCCATTTATATAAACAGGATGTTCTAACGTTCCTCATCCCAAACCTGAAGAACTTTGAGAGTCATCCATGTTTGAGTCATCTAGTGATCTCTCCTGGGACCCTCCTTACAGTTAACAGTACGAACCTGTACAAGACTGCAGGACCCGAGGTCAGTGCTGTGTGTGTGTTTGGTCTGTGTGTGTGTGTTTGATCTGTGTGTGTGTGTGTGTGTGTGTGTTTGGTCTGTGTGTGTGGTCTGTTTGTGTGCATTTGGAGTGGTGGGGGTTATCAGTGTAATGGCGTTTATGCTGTGGCTTCGTTACAGACCTCATTAACACTTGATGAGCTCTTATCACAAACACACACACCAACAAACACACACACAGCCGCCGTATGTGTGTGTGTTTGTTTGTGTGTGTGTTTGTTTGTGTGTGTGTGTTTGTGTCATTAAAGGTTCATAAATGTTTTTTTCCAGATCGTTCCTGTATTTCTCACACAACATCTGGGAGGGCATCTGACACACAGGGATATGGGAGGGCATCTGACAAAATGGGGATATCTGTAGTTTCATTAAAGACAAAATGGTTCTGAAATTTAAACAAATTAAGTCAATATTACAACTGCCTCCTACACTTCAGTCAGAAATTTAATGTCATGTCCTGGTTTAGTCCTGGTTTAGTCCTGGTTTAGTCCTGGTTTAGTTCTGGTTTAGTCCTTGATTAGTCTTGATTTAGTCGTGGTTTAGACCTAGTGTAGACCTGGTTTAATCCTGGTTTAGTCCTGGTTTAGTCCTGGTTTAGACCTGGTTTAGTCCTAGTTTAGTCCTTCATTAGTCCTGGTTTAGACCTGGTTTAGACCTGGTTTAGTCCTGGTTTAGTCCTGGTTTAGTCCTTGTTTAGTCCTGGTTTAGTCCTGGTTTAGTCCTGGTTTAGTCCTTGATTAGTCCTGATTTAGTCCTGGTTTAGACCTAGTGTAGACCTGGTTTAATCCTGGTTTAGTCCTGGTTTAGACCTGGTTTAGTCCATCATTATTCCTGGTTTAGACCTGGTTTAGTCCTGGTTTAATGAAACAAACGTGGTCAGAGAGCTCCCTCTGCTGGAAGTTCTGTAAAATGATTTGAAACAAAAATAAAAGAAACCTAAACACCTGCAGGGCTCTCTCAGGACACACCTGAAGGGTTCTCTCAGGACACACCTGAACACCTGCAGGGTTCTCTCAGGACACACCTGAACACCTGCAGGGCTCTCTCAGCCCACACCTTAACACCTGCAAGGTTCTCTCAGGACACACCTGAACACCTGCAGGGTTCTCTCAGGACACACCTGAACACCTGCAGGGTTCTCTCAGCCCACACCTGAACACCTGCAGGGTTCTCTCAGTCCACACCTGAACACCTGCAAGGTTCTCTCAGGACACACCTGAATACCTGCAGGGTTCTCTCAGTCCACACCTGAACACCTGCAGGGTTCTCTCAGGACACACCTGAACACCTGCAGGGTTCTTTCAGGACACACCTGAACACCTGCAGGGTTCTCGCAGCCTGAGTTTGGAGGAAAATGTGAAATGTGCTCCTGTCTAAGGTCCCTGACACTCTGTGGTCTCTGGACTCACCGGGTTCAGTCCTGGTTCAGTCCTGGTCTCTGGACTCACCGGGTTCAGTCCTGGTTCAGTCCTGGTCTCTGGACTCACCGGGTTCAGTCCTGGTTCAGTCCTGGTCTCTGGACTCACCTGGCACAGTCCTGGTCTCTGGATTCCTGGGGCTGGTTCTGGGGCTGGTTCTGCTCTGGGATTTGGAGAGTCCAGGGTTGATCCTCCTCAGTTTGTGCCTGGACACTGACACAAGCTCCTTGGACTTGGCTGGACCGGACTGCGGACCAGTCTTGGTCTCAGGTCTAGGCTGGACCTTGCAGCTGCTCAGACCGGGACTAAGCCTCTGTAGCTTGTGGCGTGACACTGACACCAGGTCCTTGGTTCTGGGGGTTCTGGGGGGTCCTGGGCTGATCCGTCTCAGTTTGTGCCTGGACACCAGAGTACGGCCGGATCCAGACCTGCTCTGAAGTCCTGGTTTAGGTCCCGAGGGAGTCCGGACTGCAGGAGGGCTTGGGCTGAACGTCACAGAAGAGATACTTTAGTGTCAGATGCCCTCCCTGTGTGTGTCAGATGCCCTCCCTGTGTGCTCACCTGTTTTTTTGGAGGATCTCAGTGCAGCTGCGCAGCTTGAACGCACTTCCTGTTTCCGTGGCGACAAAGGCTGACCCCATGGCAACCTCTGACCTCTGGGGGGCGCTCCACTTGAACCTGCTGCGACTTTTAGGACCGGCCTTGGGTCCCGAGCCAGGACTCTGGACTCGGGAGACCCACTGGTACCTGGAGGAGGCCTTACTGAGCGCGCTCACACGGCTGCGCCTGATTGGTCCAGAGCCTGAAAAACAGTTTTGAAAAATAAATGTGACATCACACTTTAAATCTGACAGAATCTGAGACTCACCACCGTCCCCTGTCTCCTCCTCCACACCTGCTGCACCTGCCACATTCCTTCTGGGTCCCTTAGAACCCGCCCACACCCACGTGAACCTCGAGCGGTCCAGGGGCCGGTCCAGGGGCCGGTCCTGAGACGCCTGTTTTTCTGAAAGATGAGTGAAGGCTTCAGGAGGTTCTGAGGAAACGTTCTTGGACAAAATGTGATGAGGAAGAGGAGCAAAAGAGGGTGCAGGGACAGGAGCAGGGACAGGAGCAGAGACAGAGGCAGAGACAGGGGCAGAGACAGAGGCAGAGACAGAGGCAGAGACAGGGGCAGAGACAGGGGCAGAGACAGGGGCAGAGACAGGGGCAGAGACAGGAGGAGCCATGGAGGTCAGTGCAGGTTTTAAAGTAACAGGTTTTCCAGGACCTTTTCGTTTCTGAAGCTTTTGAGCTGAAACTGTCAGAGCGCCTGAGACAGGAGCAGAGACAGGAGCAGAGACAGGGGCAGAGACAGGGGCAGAGACAGGGACAGGTCTCTTCTGTGAAACTACAGAAAGTTCTTGTGAAGCCAGTGTTCTCCTCTGATTGGCTGGTGCTGCGCTCTGATTGGCTAGTGTTCTCCTCTGATTGGCCAGTGCTGCGCTCTGATTGGCTAGTGTGCTCCTCTGATTGGCCGGTGCTGCGCTCTGATTGGCCAGTGCTGCGCTCTGATTGGCCGGTGCTGCCCTCTGATTGGCCGGTGCTGCGCTCTGATTGGCCGGTGCTGCGCTCTGATTGGCCGGTGCTGCGCTCTGATTGGCCGGTTGCTTCGTTGCCTCGTTTGTCCTCTTCATTTGTGAAGTGCTGTTTTTGAGAGAGTACGTCTTCCTCCAGGTCCCAGAGACACACGAGTCTGAGACCAACAAAAACAGATTTTAAATATTGGAAATGCGTTCTTCTACTTCCTGAGTGGAAATGATTACATCACTCATGACTGATGACATCACTCACAACTGATGACATCACCCATACACCAGTCCTGTTCCCATCACACACTCTGAAGGACAGTACTCTGAAGGACAGTACTCTGAAGGACAGTACTCTGAAGGACAATACTCTGAAGGACAATACTCTGAAGGACAATACTCTGCCCAAGTAAATATGGAAGATAAATTATAGTATTTAAATCATGCAGTAGAATTATCCCCAAAAGTCTTCAACATGTACACTGTAGTACTGTAGTACTAGGAGGTACTGTAGTACAAATATTCACGAGTACTTTCACTTTAAATACTTGAATAAAACGCCTCACCCTGAGCTCCTCTGTAGCTGCGGCCGGCTCCAGGTCCAGACCTGGTTCTGGTCTGGACTGTTGACTGGACCAAGGTCCCAGGTCTAGACCCGGTCCTGGTCTGGACTGTTGACTGGACCAAGGTCCCAGGTCCAGACCCGGACCTGGTCTGAGAGTCTGGGACCGGAGCGTTGCCATGGAGACTTTTGTGTCGGTCGATCAGGTCTGAAAGAGGAGCAGTGACAACGATTAGAACACAAACTGAACACAAACTGAACAAACTAAACACAAACTGAATAAACTAAACACAAACTGAACACAAACTGAACCGAGGTGTCCACTCACAGGGACAGGGAGACAGACAGGGGGACAGATATACAGTGGAAAATAAGTATTTGAACACCTGCTATTTTGCAAGTTCTCCCACTTAGAAATCATGGAGGGTCTGAAATTTTCATCGTAGGTGCATGTCCACTGTGAGAGACATAATCTAAAAAAAAATCCAGAAATCACAATGTATGATTTTTTAACTATTTATTTGTATGATACAGCTGCAAATAAGTATTTGAACACCTGAGAAAATCAATGTTAATATTTGGTACAGTAGCCTTTGTTTGCAATTACAGAGGTCAAACGTTTCCTGTAGTTTTTCACCAGGTTTGCACACACTGCAGGAGGGATTTTGGCCCACTCCTCCACACAGCTCTTCTCTACATCAGTCGGGTTTCTGGGCTGTCGCTGAGAAACATGGAGTTTGAGCTCCCTCCAAAGATTTTCTATTGGGTTTAGGTCTGGAGACTGGCTAGGCCACGCCAGAACCTTGATATGCTTCTTACAGAGCCACTCCTTGGTTATCCGGGCTGTGTGCTTCGGGTCGTTGTCATGTTGGAAGACCCAGCCTCGACCCATCTTCAATGCTCTAACTGAGGGAAGGAGGTTGTTCCCCAAAATCTCGCAATACATGGCCCCGGTCATCCTCTCCTTAATACAGTGCAATCGCCCTGTCCCATGTGCAGAAAAACACCCCCAAAGCTGCTGATGCTACCACCCCCATGCTTCACAGTAGGGATGGTGTTCTTGGGATGGGACTCATCATTCTTCTTCCTCCAAACACGGGTAGTGGAATTATGACCAAAAAGTTCTATTTTGGTCTCATCAGACCACATGACTTTCTCCCATGACTCCTCTGGCTCATCCAAATGGTCATTGGCAAACTTAAGACGGGCCTTGACATGTGCTGGTTTAAGCAGGGGAACCTTCCGTGCCATGCATGATTTCAAACCATGACGTCTTAGTGTATTACCAACAGTAACCTTGGAAACGGTGGTCCCAGCTCTTTTCAGGTCATTGACCAGCTCCTCCCGTGTAGTTCTGGGCTGATTCCTCACCTTTCTTAGGATCACTGAGACCCCACGAGGTAAGATCTTCCATGGAGCCCCAGTCTGAGGGAGATTGACAGTCATGTTTATCTTCTTCCATTTTCTAATGATTGCTCCAACAGTGGACCTTTTTTCACCAAGCTGCTTGGCAATTTCCCCGTAGCCCTTTCCAGCCTTGTGGAGGTGGACAGTTTTGTCTCTGGTGTCTTTGGACAGCTCTTTGGTCTTGGCCATGTTAGTAGTTGGAGTCTTACTGATTGTATGGGGTGGACAGGTGTCTTTATGCAGCTAACGTCCTCAAACAGGGGCATCTGATTTAGGATAATAAATGGAGTGGAGATGTACTTTTTAAAGGCGACTAACAGGTCTTTGAGGGTCACAATTCTAGCTGATAGACACGTGTTCAAATACTTATTTGCAGCTGTATCATACAAATAAATAGTTAAAAAAATCATACATTGTGATCTCTGGATTTTTTTTTTTGATTATGTCTCTCACAGTGGACATGCACCTACGATGAAAATTTCAGACCCTCTATGATTTCTAAGTGGGAGAACTTGCAAAATAGCAGGTGTTCAAATACTTATTTTCCTCACTGTATACAGGGATATTTATAGGATAATCTATTACAATAAAACTTTTTTTTTTTTTTTTTATTCCTTCTCTACAACCTCTAAAACATCCTTAATGTTTTGTCCTGAGTGGTGTCGACTGCAAATAAAATACACTTTTATAATGAAGACCAATTTTTCGCACATCTGACTTAATATTGTCTATTTCAACAAACTGATTTCTTTCTTTTAGATAAAAATTAACCCACTGGTGCACTCCACCTCACACTTCTATCATTTATCAAACAATACTGCAGAGTCCAAACACTTTCTGAAGGTCTACAAAGATGCTAACTAAATCCTGTTTTTGATCAATAACGTTTGAAATTTCCTCCATTAGGTCCATTATTACTGTGGCAGTTGAACGATTAGAACCAAACTCAGACTGACAATTTGACAGAATGTTATATTTATTGATGAATTCAGTTTGTACACTTTATCCCAGTTTTATCTCTTTAAGTCATCTCTGACTGCCCCTATAGCCTCTGTAGATTATATATATATATAAAAAATTTATTTATTACTACTTTTTTTTTCCATGGGATATAGACTAATAGTGTTCATAAAGACCATCAATTGTGTAAATTGTTTCATTTATATGTATTTAAAAGTATGTAAATATAAATTATCAGGAGCACTGACTTTGTATGTTTATCGTCACAGAAACGACATGTGAGTGATTTTCGGAGATAAACGGTATTTCCGTGTGTGAAGCGGGTTAAACGCCCCGGTACCGGCGAGCCCCGGGGCCCAGGGTTCCGTGCGCGTGTCCTGGACCAGTTCTGGGTTTTATTTAGTCTGTTCTTTTCTCTGTAAAAGTCAAACTTACTCTGGAGCAGGACGATCTGTCTCCGCAGCGTATCCCGCTCCGCCATCTTGGATATTTACGGTGTGACGTCACCACGTACTACGTCCGCGCTACTAACGTCACCGCGCACTACGTTCCCGCCGCTGACATCAGGAGAGTTTAGATTTTTATTTAACCAAAAGTGAAAGTTTTGTGTTTTATTTATTTATTTATTTTAGCGCCAAAACTTTAAAGTGTTTTTTTTTTTTTTTTTTTTTTTGTGAGACGCGTGTGAGACGCGTCTGAGCCGCGTCTGAGCCGAACAAGACACTGATTTAACCACAGAGAGTCAGAGCAGAGGACGGGAGCTGCGGGGTATGTGCGGGATTTGTGCGGGGTATTTACGGGTTGTTTACTAATTGTTTACGGGTTATTTCTACGTTTTTAGGGTCAAATGCAACAAACACAGTAATCCTCAGAGCACAGCGCCCCCTGCTGCACACTGGAGCGCGTTTCTTTTTCGCCTAAGTCACAAAAATGAAGCGAAAACGTCAAGCGTCACATGTTTCTGAGGTCAGAGGTCAGTTCAGTCCGATACGTGCCAGAGACTGTAGTATCTGACAGTATTTCTAGTATATTTCTATTACACAGACATCCTGGTACTGCGCAGTACTGAGGGGCGTGTCTCAGGTCATGTGACCTGTAAAAGTGAAAGAGGAAATGAAAATTTATAACTTCATAGGAACACGTCTGTGTGTGGTACAAATCCTTCAAAAACTGCAGTAAACAGAAGTGGTCTGGGGTGGCTGAGCAGGAGCAGGTCAGAGTTGTGTACTTTTAGTACTTTAGTTACATTTTACAGCAAGAGTACTGGGAAAATACTTTTACTGTGAGTCCTGTGATAGTACTTTGGTGATGATATCATTGTTTGGCTGTCCTTATATACAGTATGTGTAAATATGTAGGCGCAGGAGCAGAGGCAGTAGTAGTATTAGTATTTGCAGTAGTCACAGTAGTACTATTGTAGTAGTAGTAGTAGTAGTAGTAGTAGTAGTAGTAGTAGTAGTAGTAGTTGGTGTACTCTTTCATTTGCCTGTTTTTCAAACTGATGTTTTTAGATTTGACTGAAGTCGAGTTGCTGAAGGACGACCTCTGCTGGAGGCTCAGGGGAGTTACATTTAAAGGGTCCAGATCTCTGTTCTGTAGTTTATACTGAGACTCAGTGTCCCATAATCCTCTGCTCTGATCTGTAGTTTATACTGAGACTCAGTGTCCCATAATCCTCTGCTCTGTTCTGTAGTTTATACTGAGACTCAGTGTCCCATAATCCTCTGCTCTGTTCTGTAGTTTATACTGAGACTCAGTGTCCCATAATCCTCTGCTCTAATGTCGTTTCCTTATCAAACACCTGGAGTTGTGTTTTGTTTCATTCACATGTTTCACACACAAACCTGCAGATTTAACACGAGTTCTTCTCTCAGACTGAAAACACTCTGTTTCACCTTGTGATGTCATCATGTGATACAGGAAGTGCTCCACTGTGTTTTTAAACTCCACACACCTTCACTAGAATCATTTGGATCATTTCAGTCCTGGAATTGCCAATCTCTACTGAACTAAAGGTAAAAGGAGCTGTTCACTTGAAAACTACCACTTGATGACATCACAAGGTGTAACAGAGCGTTTGGAGCTTTGGAGATGTAAACAGACTAATAATAAAGAGTTCCTCAAACATGTGAATGAAACAAACATAACTCCAGGTGTTTTTGAGGAGGAACATCAGAACATGGATTAAAGATCAGAGTTTGTGTGATTCAGGAGCTTTACACCTAAAATGGCTCTCTCTGATCTGAGTCAGTGCTAGTGCAGCTTCTGCAGCTCAGGGAGGGAATCCTGGAGGTTCTGAGCTTCACATGAGCCTGTCCATAAACTGAGAATGAGACAAATGCAGGACATGTCTCTGTCTGCAAGTTACACAGCCTTGGCTCTTTCCTCTCCCCACTCCTCTCTCCTCCCTCCTTCTCTCCCTCCTCTCTCCTCCCTCCTTCTCTCTCTCCTCTCTCCTCCCTCCTTCTCTCCCTCCTCTCTCCTCCCTCCTTCTCTCTCTCCTCTCTCCTCCCTCCTTCTCTCCCTCCTCTCTCCTCCCTCCTTCTCTCCCTCCTCTTTCCTCCCTCCTTCTCTCCCTCCTCTCTCCTCCCTCCTTCTCTCCCTCCTCTCTCCTCCCTCCTTCTTTCCCTCCTCTCGTCCTCCCTCCTTCTCTCTCTCCTCTCGTCCTCCCTCCTTCTCTCCTTCCTCTCGTCCTCCCTCCTCCCTCCTTCTCTCTCTCCTCTCTCCTCCCTCCTTCTCTCCCTCCTCTCGTCCTCCCTCCTTCTCTCTCTCTTCTCATCCTCCCTCGTTCTCTCCCTCCTCATCCTCCCTCCTCTCTCATCCTCCCTCCTTCTCTCTCTCCTCTCTCCTCCCTCCTTCTCTCCCTCCTCTTGTCCTCCCTCCTTCTCTCCCTCCTCTCTCATCCTCCCTCCTTCTCTCCTCCCTCCTTCTCTCCCTCCTCTCGTCCTCCCTCCTCTCTCCTCCCTCCTTCTCTCTCTCCTCTCTTCTCCCTCCTTCTCTCTCCTCTCTCCTCCCTCCTTCTCTCCCTCCTCTCTCCTCCCTCCTTCTCTCCTCCCTCCTTCTCTCCCTCCTTCTCTCCCTCCTCTCTCCCTCCTCTCTCCTCCCTCCTTTTCTCTCTCCTCCCTCCTTCTCTCCCTCCTCCTCTCTCCTCTCGTCCTCCCTCCTTCTCTCTCTCCTCTCGTCCTCTCTCCTCCCTCCTTCTCTCCTCCCTCCTTCTCTCCCACCTCTCTCCTCCCTCCTTCTCTCCCTCCTCTTGTCCTCCCTCCTCCTCTCTCCTCTCATCCTCTCTCCCTCCTTCTCTCTCTCCTCCCTTCTTCTTTCCCTCCTCTCTCCTTCTCTCTCTCCTCTCTCCTCCCTCCTTCTCTCCCTCCTCTCGTCCTCCCTCCTTCTCTCTCTTCTCATCCTCCCTCATTCTCTCCCTCCTCTCGTCCTCCCTCCTCTCTCATTCTCCCTTCTTCTCTCTCTCCTCTCTCCTCCCTCTTTCTCTCCCTCCTCTCGTCCTCCCTCCTTCTCTCCCTCCTCTCTCATCCTCCCTCTTTCTCTCCTCCCTCCTTCTCTCCCTCCTCTCGTCCTCCCTCCTCTCTCCCTCCTCTCTCCTCCCTCCTCTCTCTCCTCCCTCCTTCTCTCTCTCCTCTCTCCTCCCTCTTTCTCTCCCTCCTCTCTCCTCCCTCCTTCTCTCCCTCCTCTCTCCTCCCTCCTTCTCTCCCTCCTCTCTCCTCCCTCCTCTCTCCCTCCTCTCTCCTCCCTCCTTTTCTCTCTCCTCTCTTCTTCTCTCCCTCCTCTCTCCTTTCATCCTCCCTCCTTCTCTCTCTCCTCTCGTCCTCTCTCCTCCCTCCTTCTCTCCTCCCTCCTTCTCTCCCTCCTTCTCTCCTCCCTCCTTCTGTCCCTCCTCTCTCCTCCCTCCTTCTTTCCCTCCTCTCTCCTCCCTCCTTCTCTCCCTCCTCTTTAATCTTCATCTTTGTGGTGTTGCAGGTCACGATGGCGGAGGATTATCAGTACTTTATTCTGACCCACACTGAGAATTCCTTCAGCACATTTAAAGCAGGTCGGATCTGCTACTGCCCCAGGTACAGGCTCCGGGATCGGGGTTCCAGGGGGTCCCTCCTTGTGGCGCTCATAGGGACCTACTGCTTCTTCGACTACCCCATAGAGGTGGAGCGTCTGCAGCCGCTCAGCAAAGCGGAGGCGGAGCTGCTGTTGGCTCTCCCAGAGGAGCAGAGGCTGGAGGGTCTGAGGAGCGGGCTGGACGCCGCCCTCAGGCTGCAGACGGGCGCTGCCGTGTGGGTACAGGTCGAGAGGATGTTCTACAGAGGAACCGTCCGCTACGTCGGCCACATCACCAAACCTGTGAACCGCCACGATCTACCCGGGCACTTCTTCGGCATAGAGCTACAGGTGACAAGCACACCAGAGGTCACACAGGTCACACAGGTCAGAGAGGTCACACAGGTAACAGAGGTCAGAGGTCACACAGGTCACAGAGGTCACACAGGTCAGAGAGGTCACACAGGTAACAGAGGTCAGAGGTCACACAGGTCACAGAGGTCAGAGAGGTCACACAGGTCACAGAGGTCAGAGGTCACAGAGGTCAGAGGTCACAGAGTTCACACAGAGGTCACACCGGTCACAGGGGTCAGAGGTCACACAGGTCAAAGAGGTCAGAGGTCACACAGGTCACAGAGGTCACACCGGTCACAGGGGTCAGAGGTCACACAGGTCAAAGAGGTCAGAGGTCACAGAGGTCACACAGGTCACAGAGGTCAGAGGTCACACAGGTCACAGAGGGATAACACTTACCAGTATACAGTTAATCCATTGATTATATTACAGAAACAAGCTTTGAGAATCATCCATAAAGTTGGATTTTTAAAACACACCCATAATGTTTTTATTCAGTTCAAGCTCCTAAAGATTCCTGACCTTGTAAAATATTATACACAAGTAATTTCATATAAAACATTCAACAATTTACTACCAAGTAATCTATAAATCTGGTTCAAAATGAGAGAGAGAACTCATAATTTAAGAGGGTATGGAAATTTCTAATTGTCCAATGTTCGAACTACCCGTGAACATTTCTGTGTCTATATGTGGTGTAAAACTCTGGAACAGTCTGGATACACATCTCAAGAAATGCCAAAATATCCATAAATTCAACTTATTATATAAACATATGGTCTGGTCATGGTTTATAGACAGTGGGTCTTAATATTAGAACATACTTCCTTCTGTAGTGCTGGTTTGTGCTTTATTCCCTTACCAATTCATTACTTGTATCTGCTGTGTGTGGCCTTTGTTGACATCCTTTTGTTTTACTGATGATAGTTGTGTTACCAAGCTGTAACAGTGACTCATTGTCCTCATTGTAAATAGTTCATTTGGTCTAATGTAAAAATGTCTGAAGAATGCAAAAGAAACCTCATTATGTTAAATTAGAAGAGGGAGTAGGATTAAATAAGTTTTTCTTCTTCCCACTCCTTTTTGGGCAAACATTTGTTGTTCGGGTTAGGGTTGTGATTTCACTAATGCTGTTTGGATAATACTCTGTTCCATTGTAAAAGAATGTAAATTGCTTACCTGCCCAAAATAAATAAATAAAAAATAAATAAATGAGGTCAGAGGTCACACAGGTCAGAGGTCACAGAGGTCAGGGATATTCACCTTCTAGTACTTCTACTATCTACTTCTGAGATTTAGTTCAAACAGGAGAGGACCTGTTACTTGGACGAAACATGATCCACCGACCGACCCAAAGAGCAGCGAGAGGAGCCTGTCTGCTCCTGTCTGCACCACTGGACTCACTGTGAACTTTTCTGAGCTGGACTCTTTGTCTGTTTCAGGGTTTCGATCGAGGAAAAGGCGACACCGATGGATCTTTTAGAGAAGAGCAATTTTTCTCCTGTGACAAAAATTGTGGAGTGTTCGCTGCCTTCAACAGGATCACAGCCGTGGAACCAGAGACCGGTCCAGAACCAGAACCAAAACCAGAGCCAGAACCAGAGCCAGAGCCAGACCAAAGTCCAGAACTGAGAATGAGACGGTCCCTGAGAGCCAGACCAGATCCACGACCCAGTGCAGACCTGCACCCAGACCAAAACCAGCCCATGTCTTTCCTGTCAAACCATTTTCACCAAGACCCTCCTCACAGAGAGTCCAGACCAGAGTCCAGACCAGAGTCCAGACCAGAGTCCAGACCAGAGTCCAGACCAGAGTCCAGACCAGAGTCCAGACCAGAGACTTGGAACTCTGGTCCAAAGTCCCTGTTTCCAGATCTCCCAGACCAGGACCATCTGTACGAAGATCCGGATCTGAGACAAGGAGCCACCAAAGGCCGCTCAAAGTCCCTCAAACTGAGTCCAGTGTCTGAAGAGTCCAGACCTAAGACCAGGTTTAGTCTGAAACCAGAGTCCAAATTCAAAGTGAGACCTGAATCTGAGGGACCGGACCGGACCGGACCAAAGTCCTGGGCGGACGCTCTCAAAACCAGGTGTGACTGTGCAGAACAAAGCTCAATATATCGCTACAGAGAAATACTGAGATAAACGATAAAACTGAAACTATTTTATAAAACTAAAACATCAGGAAAACCCCATAAATCCATTTTGAATTTGATGGTCTCATTCAGAGGCCAGAGCTGCAGCAAAGAAACTGCAGAATGAACCGGTGATCAGCCGAAGTGATTCTCCCCTCTCCTCCTCAAATCTGACATTATATCTTAATTATTACTATGTTATAATAGTAATTATTATTATTATGAAATTATGTATTTGTATGATGTATTGTTGTCAGATTATGTAATAATGTCAGATTATGTAATAATTTCAGATAGTACAAGAGCCAAAATCTCTCCACACGATAAATACTAAAGCCCAAAATCCATCGATCGTTCCTTCACATTCTGAACCATAAATCCACGTCTAATGTGCCCCACAGGCTGAGCAAGTCTACTTCTGAGCCCAAGACCAAGGCTGAGACCAGGACTGAGACCAGGACTGAGACCAGGACTGAGACCAGGACTGGGACCAGGACTGGGACCAGGTCTGGGACCAGGTCTGGACCAGACCCACCCAGAGCAGGAGACCGGGCTCAGTTTGAGGTGGACAAGAATGGGACGGCAGAGGGCGCTGTGGTGTTTGCAGAGACGAGGCCCGGGGAGGTACGTCGTGATGTCACTGTGTACAGCAGAAGAAGAAGCAGAAGGGTTAGGGTTAGACATGTTTTAGTCCTGGCTTAGACCTGGTTTAGACCTGGTTTAGTCCTGGTTCAGACCTGGTTTAGACCTGGTTTAGTCCTGGTTTAGTCCTGGTTTAGTCCTGATTTAGTCCTGGTTCAGTCTTGATCCTGGTTGTGTGTTTCAGGGCGACTCGGGGAAGGCGTTTCACGTTTCTCTGCAGAACGTCCTGAAGGTGGAGCCTGGAGCCGTTTCAGGTTCATTTAGAATCATTTATTTAAACTTTAAGACCCTTCCAGAAGTGACGCATGTGGAACCACGGCACACAGCCTGGTTTTGACGGAACCTTCTCTTTAACCAAACAGAAAAACAAAAACATGATTCTGCCGTTTGTAGCAGACGGACGGATGTTTGTGTGAAAAGAGTTAAAGTTCCAACTCCAGTCTGGAAAGTTCTTTAAAGCAGGATTTGTGGAGCTTCAAATCAAAGTCTAAACTGTTAAACTGTGGTGGCCCGGTGTATTTTTGGGGCATATTTGTCCAGAAAAACATTTTAAGAAAAATGTTATTACATGGTTGTTAGCATGTATGCTAATTTTGCTGCTAATCGCTAACACTCATAATCTAAAACAGTGCTACACGAGGCTCAGGCGTTCTCACGTCAGGTCCAGTGGTTTTTCACAGTTTGTGATGTTTGGAGGCGCTACTCTTGAAAATGCATCAAAGCTATTGTATGGATGGGCATCAGGCTTTAAGCAAACATTGGGAGGGTCTTTATAGTTCAGCGTTTATTTGACACATACTGTTCCTCCCTCAGACTCAAAGGAACCAAAACCAGGGTCTGAAGATTGCAAGACCGGCCAGTCCAGACCTGAGTCCAGACCTGAGTCCAGACCTGAGTCCAGACCTGAGGGACCTAAACCTGAGTCCAGACTCAGAGCAGGAGACCGGGTTATGTTCATCAATGACAAGGAGCAGGCTGTAGAGGGCGCCGTGATCTTCATAGAGAAGAACCAAGATGAGACTCTGGTCCACATCTCAGTGAGTCCTGATTAAAGCCCTGCGGAACATTTCCTCACATTAGAACAGTTACAGAGAAAAAACACAGACACGGTACATGTAAATACTGTTCCTCAGTGTTCTGCAGTGGAGATACACGATTAATCGGTTCGATATTTGCACTTTTTAGCATATTGCTTTCGGCCTTAAATCTCCAGCACAGACTGGTATTTTGTTTATCGGTGTCTCTGGAAACAGTCAACATCATGAAAAAAACGTATCATTCATGTCTATTCCTGTGGTCCTGAGTGTTTGTTGATGTTCCTGGGTGTTTGTTGATGTTCCTGAGTGTTTGTTGATGTTCCTGAGTGTTTTTTGATGTTCCTGAGTGTTCGTTGATGTTCCTGAGTGTTTTTTGATGTTCCTGAGTGTTTTTTGATGTTCCTGAGTGTTCGTTGATGTTCCTGAGTGTTTTTTGATGTTCCTGAGTGTTCTTTGATGTTCCTGAGTGTTCGTTGATGTTCCTGAGTGTTTTTTGATGTTCCTGAGTGTTCGTTGATGTTCCTGAGTGTTTTTTGATATTCCTGAGTGTTCGTTGATGTTCCTGAGTGTTTTTTGATGTTCCTGAGTGTTTTTTGATGTTCCTGAGTGTTTTTTGATGTTCCTGAGTGTTCGTTGATGTTCCTGAGTGTTTTTTGATGTTCCTGAGTGTTCGTTGATGTTCCTGAGTGTTTTTTGATGTTCCTGAGTGTTTTTTGATGTTCCTGAGTGTTTTTTGATGTTCCTGAGTGTTCGTTGATGTTCTTGTGGTTTCCAGGGTGACTCGGGGACCTCCATTGTTCCTCTTGAGGGCATCGCCAAACTGGATCATGAGCCAGGTACTGCACAGATATATGGTCACAATATATAATTCACACTGTTATAGTCCTGGTTTAGTCCTAGTTCAGTCCTGATTTAGTCCAGGTTTAATCCTGTTATAGTCCTGGTTTAGTCTTGTTATAGTCCTGGTTTAGTCCTAGTTTAGTCCTGGTTTAGTCCTGGTTTAGTCCTGTTATAGTCCTGGTTTAGTCCTGTTATAATCCTGTTTTAGTCCTAGTTTAGTCCTGGTTTAGTCCTGGTTTAGTCCTGTTATAGTCCTGGTTTAGTCCTGTTATAGTCCTGTTTTAGTCCTAGTTTAGTCCTGGTTTAGTCCTGGTTTAGTTCTGGTTTAGTCCTGTTATAGTCCTGTTATAGTCCTGGTTTAGTTCTAGTTTAATCCTGTTATAGTCCTGGTTTAATCCTGTTATAGTCCTGGTTTAGTCCTAGTTTAATCCTGTTATAGTCCTGGTTTAATCCTGTTATAGTCCGGGTTTAGTCCTGTTATAGTCCTGGTTTAATCCTGTTATAGTCCTGTTTTAGTCCTAGTTTAGTCCTGGTTTAGTCCTGGTTTAGTTCTGTTATAGTCCTGGTTTAGTCCTAGTTTAATCCTGCTATAGTCCTGGTTTAATCCTGTTATAGTCCTGGTTTAGTCCTAGTTTAATCCTGTTATAGTCCTGGTTTAATCCTGTTATAGTCCAGGTTTAGTCCTGTTATAGTCCTGGTTTAGTCCTGTTATACTCCTGTTTTAGTCCTGGTTTAGTCCTGTTACATATTTTATTCTGTCAGACCCAGATGACCTGTACATGGCAGAGCCTGAGGGGGCCTCCAGAGCGCCCCCTGCAGATGTTCTGGGGCTGGACTCCAGAGCGCCCCCTGCAGACGCCCTGGGGCTGGACTCCAGAGCGCCCCCTGCAGACGCTCTGGGGCTGGACTCCAGAGCGCCCCCTGCAGACGCTCTGGGGCTGGACTCTCTGGTGGAGATCGACTTGGGGAATGGGAGCGGCTTCGGAACCATTCGGTGGATTGGGATTCTGCCAGGCGTCCGGCACGTGATGGCCGGTCTGGAGCTGGTGAGTCCTCTGTGTTCTGATTGGATCACAGACTGTTTAATGAAGCTCATTGAGGCCAGCAGTTACAGCGGCTAATCTGGAGCCAGCTCGAGTATCATAGCAACGAAAGAGCCAATCAGGAGCGAGGCTGTTGAAGGTAACACCTCTTCCCACACTGCTGGTTTGGCAGGGAGCAGGCGCGTAGCAATGCTGTCAATCAAACCTGTTGCTCGTGGGAGGGGCCCTGGGGACAGAAAGCGTCTGATTGGTCTGTTCTAGTGGGAGGGGCCTCAGGACAGAAGGCGTCTGATTGGTCTGTTGCTAGCGGGCGGGGGCTCGGGGACAGAAGGCGTCTGATTGGTCTGTTCTAGTGGGCGGGGCGTCGGGGACAGAAGGCGTCTGATTGGTCTGTTCTAGTGGGCGGGGCGTCGGGGACAGAAGGCGTCTGATTGGTCTGTTCTAGTGGGCGGGGCGTCGGGGACAGAAGGCGTCTGATTGGTCTGTTCTAGTGGGCGGGGCGTCGGGGACAGAAGGCATCTGATTGGTCTGTTCTAGTGGGCGGGGTGTTGGGGACAGAAGGCGTCTGATTGGTCTGTTCTTAATGTTCAGATCTGGATTTGGGATGAAATGTTTAAATCCAAATAGAGCGGATTCAGACCAACATATGATATGTACAGTCTGTGGTCCTCACCTGTCACCTGTCCTCACCTGTCCCTGTCCTCTGTCCATGTCACCTGTCCTGACCCTGCCTGTGTCTGTAGGAGGACCCTGTCGGTGTGAGTGACGGGACGTTCCGGGGCCTCAGGTGTTTCAGGTGTCCAGAGAAACACGCCCTGTTTGTGAAGCTCTCCTCCTGCCGCCCCGACTCACGCTTCTGCTCGGCCAATCAAAGCACTCAAAACAGCAGAGACACGGCCAATCAGAGCGCTCGAAACAGCAGAGACGCGGCCAATCAGAGCGCTCGAAACAGCAGAGACACGGCCAATCAGAGCGCTCGGAGCTGGACAGACTCGTCCAATTACAGCACTCCTCTGAAGAAAGCTCGAGTGAAGCAGCTCAGTGCAGACGATGCAGGTGAGACGGACTTCTTTCTGACGTGTGTGTGGAGTTTGCATGTTCTCTCTGTGTGTGTATGTGTGTGTGTGTGTGTGTGTGTGTGTGTGTGTCTGCGTGTGTGGCGTTTGCATGGAGTGAGTGACTGTGACGTCACCACAGCATTTGGCTCCAGTCAAATGAAGCTCACTGAGGCTCCAGTCAAATGAAGCTCACTGGGGCTCCAGTCAAATGAAGCTCACTGAGGCTCCAGTCAAATGAAGCTCACTGAGGCTCCAGTCAAATGAAGCTCACTGGGGCTCCAGTCAAATGAAGCTCACTGAGGCTCCAGTCAAATGAAGCTCACTGAGGCTCCAGTCAAATGAAGCTCACTGAGGCCGGCGCTCACAGGAGAATCTGGAGTCAGGTCCATGTGAGGAACAGGAACCCCAGGATCCTGTCGCAGCTTCAGAAGAACATCTCAGACCAAACTGAGCCTCACAGCAGCAGGAACAGAGAGAAGAGCCACAATATTCCACTGGAGCCAGAGTCAGAAGAGCCGGAAGAGCCGTCGTGAACATTTCCTGTTTGGAACGCTGCGGCTAACGCGTTAGCTACGTCCATTTATAGAAACAAGAAATGGACACGGCTCATGTGTGAGACACGCTCCTCTCCTCCTCCTCTCTCCTCCTCTCACATCCCTCTCTCTCTTGTCTCCTCAGAGCCGGTTCCTCCTCCGGGGGTGGAGCAGGTGGAGCGCCTCCTGGTGGGGAAGATGAAGGGCATCCAGGGTCACCATAACTCCTGCTACATGGACAGCGCCCTCTTCAGGTCGGGACATGTCTCCCTTTGTCACTCCTTTCACTCCTCTCTCCTCCTCTCTCCTCTCACTCCTCACACTCGTCTCACTCCTCTCACACTCCTCTCTCTCCTCACACTCCTCTCTCCTCCTCTCTCTCCTCTCACTCCTCTCTCTCCTCTCACTCCTCACACTCCTCTCTCTCCTCACACTCCTCGCCTCTCACACGCCTCTCCTCTCACACTCCTCGCCTCTCACACTCCTCTCTCTCCTCTCCTCTCTCTCACTCCTCACACTCCTCTCTCTCACTCCTCTCCTCTCTCACTCCTCCTTCCTCTTACTCCTCCCACACTCCTCTCCTCCTCACTCCTCTCACACTCCTCTCTCTCACTCCTCACACTCCTCTCCTCTCTCTCCTCTCCTTTCACACCTCTCTCTCACTCCTCTCCTCCCACACTCCTCTCACACTCCTCTCTCCTCTCTTCTCACACTCCTCTCTCTCCTCTCTCTCACTCCTCTCCTTTCACACCTCTCTCTCACTCCTCTCCTCCCACACTCCTCTCACACTCCTCTCTCTCCTCTCCTCTCACTCCTCTCTCTCTCCTCTCTCTCACTCCTCACACACTCCTCTCTCATCTCACTCCTCTCCTCTCACACTCTTCTCTCTCACTCCTCTCCTCCTCTGTCTCCTCTCACTCCTCCCACACTCCTCTCTCTCACTCCTCTCCTCTCACTCCTCTCTTCTCACACTCCTCTCTCTCATCTCACTCCTCTCCTCTCACACTCTTCTCTCTCACTCCTCACACTCCTCTCTCTCACTCCTCTCACACTCCTCTCCTCTCTCTCCTCTCACACCTCTCTCTCACTCCTCTCCTCCTCTGTCTCCTCTCACTCCTCCCACACTCCTCTCTCACTCCTCTTCTTTCACACTCCTCTCACTCCTCTTCCTCTCTTCACACTCCTCCTCTCAGACCACACCCTGATAACACAAACCATACAGGCATACAGGTGTCTTTCTCTTTGTCCTTCAGTCTTTTCAGCTGTTCGTCGGTTTTGGATTCTCTTTTGTTTAAATCGACTTTACCTCAAGACGCTGAAGTTCAGAAGATTTTACTGCAAGACATCGTCAACCCGCTACGAAGGTACTCACTATGAATACTACAACTACTACTGCTTCTGCTACTTCTATAACTATTGCTACTACTACTGCTTCTAGTTAATCTTTTAGAGGGTCCGTTTTGATTCGGTTGTTTTTGCAGAGAGGGTTTTGTGGAGGGACGTCACGTGATGAAACTGAGGAGGCAGCTTCAGAAACACGGCTTCGGCCAAACCTTCACCACCGACGAGAAAGGTTCATCACAGCCCCATAACACAAACCTTACAGCTGTACAGATCACACCCTGATAACACAAACCTTACAGGTGTACAGACCTCACCCTGATAACACAAACCTTACAGGTGTACAGACCACACCCTGATAACACAAACCTTACAGGTGTACAGACCACACCCTGATAACACAAACCTTACAGGTGTACAGACCACACCCTGATAACACAAACCTTACAGGTGTACAGACCACACCCTGATAACACAAATCTTACAGGTGTACAGATCTGTTGTTGTTGTGTTTCAGATCCTGAGGAGTTCCTGACCGTCCTCATGCACCACATCCTCGCTCTGGACCCACTGCTTAAACTGTGCGTCTCCCTCTGTCCTGCTCCCTGATTGGCCCCTTTGTCCTGCTCTCTGATTGGCCCCTCTGTCCTGCTCTCTGATTGGCCTTTCTGTCCTGCTCTCTGATTGGCTGCTTCCCTCTGTCCTGCTCTCTGATTGGCCCCTGCAATCTCTTTGAACTCTGAAATTAAAGTTTTTCTAAAATTCTGTGGGAAAAATGAACTGAACATTTAACGTCACAAGAACCACAGAGACAGAATCTTTTTATTGAAATTTCCCCACTGTGGGACGAATAAAGGATTATCTTATCTAACCTGAGACACAGAACCACAGAGACACAGAACCACAGAGACAGAACCTGAGACAAAGAACCACAGAGACACAGAACCACAGAGACAGAACCACAGAGACACAGAACCACAGAGACAGAACCTGAGACACAGAACCACAGAGACACAGAACCACAGAGACAGAACCTGAGACACAGAACCACAGAGACAGAACCTGAGACACAACCACAGAGACACAGAACCACAGAGACAGAACCTGAGACACAGAACCACAGAGACACAGAACCACAGAGACAGAACCACAGAGACACAGAACCACAGAGACAGAACCACAGAGACACAGAACCACAGACACAGAACCTGAGACACAGAACCACAGAGACACAGAACCACAGAGACAGAACCACAGAGACAGAACCTGAGACACAGAACCACAGAGACACAGAACCACAGAGACAGAACCTGAGACACAGAACCACAGAGACACAGAACCACAGAGACACAGAACCACAGAGACAGAACCTGAGACACAGAGACGCAGAACCACAGAGACAGAACCACAGAGACACAGATCCAGAGACGCAGAACCACAGAGAGACAGAACCACAGAGACACAGAACTACAGAGACACAGAACTACAGAGACACAGAACCTGAGAACCACAGCGTGTTCAGTTTGGGCAGTATATTTTTTCACACTCAGGATCAGGGTCAGGATCAGGGTCAGGATCAGGGTCAGGATCAAGGTCAGGATTAAGGTCAGGGTCAGGATCAGGGTCAGGATCAGGGTCAGGATCGGAACCGGAGCGGACTTTGAAGTGGGCGGGGCTGTGGAGGTCCGTCACTGGCCTTTTCCAAATGAAACAAAAACTGGCACAAATTACTTGTCTCTGATTGGCCGGTGTCTCGCAGGTGCTGAGTTCTGATTGGCCGGTGTCTTGCAGGTGCTCTGGAGGGAAGGTCCAGGACTCGTTCTGTTTTCAAATTTTTTTGGACCAGAACCACGGCCTGGTCCTGCCCACGGTCCAACAGCTGCTGGAACACTCCCTGTACAACAACGGACTCAAGCTGAACCAGGTCTGAACCAGGACTAGACCAGGACTAAACCAGGACTGAAGCAGGACTCGGTCTGACCCTCTCTCTGTCCACAGGTTCCTTCGTGTCTGATTTTACAAATGCCTCGTTTTGGAAAAAAGTTCAAAATGTTCGACAAAATTATCCCATCTCTGGAGCTGGACGTGACAGACCTCCTGCAGCACGGTAAGTTCTGCTGTAGTCTTGGTTTAGTCCTGATTTAGACCTGTTATAGTCCTGGTTTAAACCTTCTTCAGTCCTGGCTCAGTCCTGTTATAGTCCTGGTTTAGTTCTGGTCTCTCCTCAGGTCTTAAACAGTGCGTTCTCTGTGGGGGTGGAGCTTCGTATGAGTGCTCGGACTGTTTCCTTGACGCGATGTTCAGCTCCCAAGGATTCAAGCTCTTCTGTGACGTGTGCAGCCGACAGGTACGGGAGGGCATCTGACACAATGGGTGGACATCTATAACAATAATAACACATTTTATTTATATAGCGCTTTTCTAAACATTCAAAAACGCTGTATAAAGGAAACTATTTAAAAAGTACATACTTAAAAATATATATAATAAAAATATTAAAATATCCTCCAGACGCAGGAGCAGAGGCAGAGGCAGGAGCGGGGACAAGAGCAGAGGCAGGAGCAGAGGCAGGAGCAGGGACAGGAGCAGAGGCAGGAGCAGAGGCAGGAGCAGGGACAGGAGCAGAGGCAGGAGCAGAGGCAGGTGGAGGTTCTGGAGGACAGGAGCAGGTGGATGTTCTGAAGGTTCTGGAGGACAGGAGCAGGTGGTGGTTCTGGAGGACGGGTGGAGGTTCTGGAGGACAGGAGCAGGTGAATGTTCTGAAGATTCTGGAAGACAGGAGCAGGTGGAGGTTCTGGAGGACGGGTGGAGGTTCTGCAGGACCGGGGTGTTGCGTTTGTGGACGGGGTGTGTGTGAGGAGGCGTGTCGTTTAGAACACTATGGCTGTAGTCGATTCTGGAGGTGATGAAAGCCTGGATTAATGTTTGACACTTCAGGAGGGCATCTGAGGCAATCTGACACACAGGGAGGGCATCTGACACACAGGGAGGGCATCTGACACCCAAGGAGGGCATCTGATGCAGTTGTCTCTCTCAGATCCACACCCACCCCCGTCGCCGCGGCCACAGCCCGTCCCCCCTGGCCCCGCCCCCTGCCCAGCGTCTCCATGGAAACAGGGAGCGGCTCCACCTGCTGGCCGTTCTGTGCATCGAGACGAGTCACTACGTGTCCTTCGTCAAGTACGGACCTGAAAGAGAACAGTGGCTCTTCTACGACAGTATGGCCGACAGGGAGGGTAAGAGTACTACAAATACTACTACTACTATTGCTACTACTACTACTACTGCAATTTCCCCATTGTGGGACAAATAAAGGATTATCTTATCTTACTACTACTACTACTACTGCTGCTCCTGCTCCTGGTCCTGCTGAGGGTGCGTTTGTTTTGTTGTTCCAGGTGAGGAGGACGGGTTTAACGTCCCTCAGGTGACTCTGGCTCCGGAGGTGGGCGGGTACCTGGACATGTCTCTGTCTGAACTGGCCAATCAGGTGCCTCGAGACATGAGGGGCGTGGCCAAGAGGCTGCTGTGTGACGCCTACCTGTACCTGTACCAAAGCCCCGCCCTCCAGCTCTACACCTGAGCCCCGCCCCTCCCCGAGACTCACCTGGTTTAGACCTGGTTTAGACCTGGTTTAGTCCTGGTTTAGTCCTGGTTTAGACCTGGTTTAGTTCTGGTTTAGTTCTGGTTTAGTCCTGGTTTAGTCCTGGTTTAGTCCTGGTTTAGACCTGGTTTAGTCCTGGTTTAGACCTGGTTTAGTTCTGGTTTAGTCCTGGTTTAGTCCTGGTTTAGACCTGATTTAGACCTGGTTTAGTCCTGGTTTAGTCCTGGTTTAGACCTGGTTTAGTTCTGGTTTAGTCCTGGTTTAGTCCTGAAGCTGAAGTCTGTTTAATATAATTCTATTTGTTAAATTTATTCAAATTAAAATAATTTGTGATGAAATATTTTCATGATTTTGGGGTCGTGGCCTTTTTATTTTTTATGAATAAATAATTTTCAGATGATTTAAATGTGATGTTTTCATGAGACGCGAGATTCTGACACTTCACCATTTTCACCGTTTGATTTGAGCTCATGTTTCCACTTATGATGATGTCATGATGGCGCCGCGCCGTCTGATGACGTCACGGAACCAGAACCGGACACTCTACAACTGGACCAGAACCAATTCTCCCAGCGTGATGTCGTCAGTGTGACGTCATCGGTGTGATGTCATCAGTGTGACGTCATCAGTGTGACGTCATGCTACTACTACTGTACTTTAGGCAGAAACAAACAGGTGAAGTGTCTGATGCTCAGAGGTTTCCATAGTTACGGTGGAGGACCCGCAGCTCCGCTCCTGATTGGTCGGTGGGTTGCCCAGTGTGATGCTTCTCGCTCTGATTGGCTGTCGCTGCTGGTTTTCATACAGGCTGCGCTCTGATTGGCTGACCACGGCCCCAGCCCCTCCCCCAGTGTAATCCTGTGACGCGCTTTAAAAACGCAGACTCGGATTGAACTCGGATTAAAGTCAGATTAAAGCTCGCACGGAATTTTTCACGGCGTTTTTCTCGCACACACGGACCATACCTCGGATTGACGGAGGAGGAGAGCCGAGACACCGTGGAGGAGAGCCGGGGCACCGGGGAGGAGAGCCGACGCACCGGGGAGGAGAGCCGAGCCTTCGCGGAGCAGCCCTGGGGATGTGAATCTCTTTTGTGGCGGTTTAAAGATGGAAGAACCCGCTCCGAGGTGAGTCTCATTACTCTCCCGCGCCATGTCCAGCTCCGGGTCCAAATCCGGCTCCGGGTCTGACTCGGTTCAAAAGTCAAAACGCGCAAAATGTTTCTGAAGTGTTTAATAAAGTCACATTTTGTCCTGGAAATAATACACACACTATACACACACACGACACGTCACAGTCCAAACGTGACCCGCAGTGTCTTTGATTCAGAATCAAACTTAAAGTGATTCATTTTCAGAGAGAACCGATTCCCGAGCGATGGAAACGAGCCGGAGGAGGAGCCGCATCCGGATTCTGCCACAGAGGTACTTCAAACCCGGTTTAGACCCGGTTTAGACCTGGTTTAGACCTGGTTTTGACCTGGTTTAGATCTGGTTTAGACCTGGTTTTGATTCAGTCCTGGTTCTGGTTCTGGTTCTGGTTCTGGTTCAGTTCTGGTTCAGTTCTGGTTCTGGTTCTGATTCAGTTCCGGTTCTGGTCTTTTTCAGGTTTCTGGTTCTGGTTCAGTTCTGGTTCAGTTCTGGTTCTGGTTCTGGTCTCTTTCAGGGTTCTGGTTCTGGTTCTGGTCGGGTTAAACTCCAGAACATCAGAGTCAAACTGAACTCACAGATCAACAAAGAACTGAGTCTGAGGAACGGAGCCGAGAACCTGCTACGGTACAAATACTACAAATACTACAAATACTACTACAAATACTACTACAAATACTACAAATACTATAAATACTACAAAGTACCACAGGGTACTACAGAGTACCACAAAGTACTACAGAGTACCACAGGGTACTACAAAGTACTACAGTGAGTGTTTTTCAGAGCAACCTTGAACCCTGCTGTGAAGCGAAGTGTGACTCTGGAGCTGAGCTTCGTCAACTCGACCCTGCAGCTGCTCAGACAGAAGCTGGAGGAGCTGAACAGCTGCATGGTTCCCTACCAGAGGTAAGACCAGGACTAGAACTAGACCAGAACCCTCTAGAACCAGACCAGAACCCACTAGAACCAGACCAGAACCCACTAGAACCAGAACCCACTAGAACCAGACCAGAATCCACTAGAACCAGACTAGAACCCACTAGAACCAGACTAGAACCTACTAGAACCAGACCAGACCCACTAGATCCAGACCAGAACCCACTAGAACCAGAACCCACTAGAACCAGACTAGAACACACTATTCAATTCAATTCAATTCAATTTATTTTTGTATAGCCCAAAATCACAACAACAGTTATCTCGGCAGACTTCACAAAATTGTTGATTTAGCAGACAGACGGAGATGTCAGAGAATGAAGCAGAATAAGAAACATTCATAAATCAAAAATACAGAATGTCCAACAACAAGCAGGCAAATGGATAATTGTCCCAGCATCCCCTGTCCTTAGACCCTCCTTCTCGGCAAGGAAAAACTCCAAAAAACCCAATGGGAAAAACGGAGAAACCTCGAGGAGAACCACAGTGAAGGAGAGATCCACTCCTATGGACGGACAGGCAGATGAGGCCAGGACGTATCCATTGCAAGTAAAGTTGTAAGTCTGTAGGCCAAAGCTATTGGCAGAAGGAAACTACTAATCTAGCAGGACAAGGACAGTTAATCCAGGCCAGGGAAGGAGAGGAGGGGTCCAGGTCCTCGACACTAGGGGGCAGCAGCGGTCCAAACTGGAACAGCAGCATCTGAAACAGTTACACTCCCCAAAAGGGGAGTGGGACAAGGGACAACGTGTGAATAGCAAAGAACAGACTACGAATGAACTAGTAATTGAATATTCTTAACAGTAGGAGGAGAAAAAGTAGGAGAAACCAGAGGACAGTGCTCAAGTTGCCATACTTTCCCCAGTAATATATCTCCTAGAGCAGCTTAACTAGGCCTATGGGTTTAGTTTCTGTTCCTAACTGACCTGACCATAAGCTAATTCAAAGAGGAACGTTTTGAGCCTAATCTTAAATGTAGAGACTGTGTCAGCTTCTTTGACATGAGCAGGGAGCTGATTCCACAACAAGGGTGCTTGGTACCTAAAAGCTCTACCTCCTAAAGTACTTTTAGCGACTCTAGGAACCACCAATAGTGCAGCGTTTTGAGAGCGGAGTGAACGGTTAGGATGATAAGGTACAATTTCATCTTTAATGTAGGAAGGGGCCATGTCATTTACAGCTTTATAGGTTAGAAGAAGAATTTTAAATTTTACTCTAAACTCAACCGGAAGCCAATGAAGATTTTTTTAATACTGGAGTAATGTGCTCTCGTTTTTTAGTACCTGTTAGTATTCTTGCTGCTGCATTTTGAACCAATTGAAGGCTTTTTATAGAGCTTTTAGGGCAAGCTGCAAGCAGGGAGTTACAGTAGTCTAACCTCGAAGTGACAAAAGCATGGACAAGTTTTTCAACATCATTTTTTGGCAGTACATTTCTAATTTTGGCTATATTGCGTAAATGAAAATAAGCCGTTTTACAGGCATTGCTTATGTGTGCTTTAAATGAGAGCTCTTGATCAAATAGGACTCCAAGGTTTCTTACAGTGGAGCTGGAGGCTACACTGACATTGTCCAATGTGATTATCTGCTCAGTTAGAGAGTCAAACTTTACATCGGGCCCAGCCGCAGGCCGGGACAAAACCACAATAGAGTCTCGTAGGTGTTTAGGGCCTAATAGAATGACTTCAGTTTTTTCAGGGTTAAGAAGTAAATAATTAAAGGCCATCCATGTTTTTATGTCCCTCACATAGGCACTAAGTCTTTCTATTTGATTAGTCTGATCGGGTTTCATTGACAAGTACAGCTGGGTGTCATCTGCATAACAGTGGAAATCGATACCATGCTTTCGGATGATATTACCTAACGGTAGCATGTAAAGGGTAAACAGAACTGGACCCAGAACTGAACCCTGTGGCACACCGTAGGCTACTTTAGAGCACTGTGAGGAGCTCTGGTTTACATTTACAAACTGGTACCTATCGGATAAATAGGATTTAAACCAGCTGAGGGCAGTTCCTCTGATGCCCACATCACATTCTAACCTCTGCAGTAAAATGTTGTGGTCGATAATGTCAAAAGCTGCGCTGAGGTCCAACAGAACCAGTATTGAGACCTGACCATTGTCAGCAGCTAATAACAAATCATTTGTTACTTTAACCAGGGCTGTCTCAGTGCTATGATGAGCTCTGAATCCAGATTGAAATTTTTCAAATAAATTATTTTCCTGCAGATGACGACAAAGCTGTTTAATTACAATTCTCTCCAGAATTTTAGAAATAAACGGGAGATTTGAAATAGGTCTGTAATTGGCTAAGAGGTCAGGATCAAGATTAGGCTTTTTTAGGAGCGGCTTAATTACTGCATATTTAAAGGACTGAGGAACATAACCACTTTCCAGTGAAGTATTTATTATATTAAGAATAGGATCTATAATTAGAGGGAGAATTTCTTTAAAAAGTCTACTTGGGATTGGGTCTAACATACAAGTTGAGGGTTTAGAGGACATAAAGGCTGAAGTTAATTCTGCATGATTTAGAGTAGCAAACTTCTCAAAAACTGGACATGAGTTTAATTGAGACCCTATTTTTACAGCTTGGACTTGCTCAGAGTTAAAAGTAGGGGCAATTTCATTTATTTTATCTCTTATAGTAATGATCTTATTATTAAAAAATGTCAGGAAATCCTCAGAACTGAGAGTAATTGGGATTGAAGGTTCTACTGCACTGTGGCAGTTAGTCAGCCTGGCTACAGTGCTGAATAAGAACCTAGGATTATTTTTGTTTACTTCTATTAGATTAGAATAGTAACTGGTTTGGGCCGTACACAAAGCCTGCTTATAGGACAGAAGGCAGGTTTTCCATGCTTCTAAAAACTGCTCTGAGTGTGCTTTGCAGTAACTTTTCTCAATTCTCCTAACCTTTTGTTTATGTGCACGCAGTTCTTCATTATACCATGGAGCAGATCGCCTTGGCCTGACAACTTTCTGTTTTAGTGGAGCAACTGCATCAAGGGCAGTTTTCAAAGAATCCATGGTCTTATCAACAAATTGGTCACTTTTGATGGGATTTAAATTATCCTCAGTTGGGTCACATGACATATCACAAAATATTGGCCCAATTATTTCAATGAAATTAGTAACAGCTTTTTCAGATATTGTTCTTTTAGTTATTATTTTATTCTGGTGAACAGAGAAATCTTTAAGAATAAACTGAAAGGTAATTAAAAAATTAGAACCACTAGAACCAGACCAGAACCCACTAGAACTATACCAGAACCCACTAAAACCAGACCAGAACCCACTAGAACTATACCAGAACCCACTAGAACCAGACCAGAACCCACTAGAACTATACCAGAACCCACTAGAACCAGACCAGAACCCACTAGAACCAGACTAGAACCAACTAGAACCAGACCAGACCCCACTAGAACCCACTATAACCAGAGTAGAACCCACTAGAACCAGACCAGAACCCACTAGAACCAGACTAGAACCCACTAGAACCAGTGGCTTCTAGTCTGGTTCTGACTAGAACCAGACTAGAACCCACTAGAACCAGACTAAAACCCACTAGAACCAGACCAGACCCATTAGAACAGACCAGAACCCACTAAAACCAGACCAGAACCCACTAGAACCAGACCAGACCCACTAGAACCCACTAGAACCAGACCAGACCCACTAGAACAGACCAGAACCCACTAGAACCAGACCAGAACCCACTAGAACCTGACCAGACCCACTAGAACCAGACCAGACCCCACTAGAACCAGACCAGACCCCACTAGAACCTGACCAGACCCCACTAGAACTAGACTAGAACCCACTAGAACCAGACCAGACCCCACTAGAACCCACTAGAACCAGACTAGAGCCCACTAGAACCAGACCAGACTCCTCTAGAACCTGACCAGAACCCACTAGAACCAGACTAGAACCCACTAGAATCAGACCAGACCCCACTAGAACCTTACTAGAACCCACTAGAACCAGACTAGAAACCACTAGAACCAGACCAGAACCCACTAGAACCAGACTAGAACCCACTAGAACCAGACCAGACCCCACTAGAACCAGACTAGAACCCACTAGAACCAGACCAGACCCCACTAGAACCAGACCAGACCCCACTAGAACAAGACCAGACCCCACTAGAACCAGACCAGACCCCACTAGAACCTGACTAGAACCTACTAGAACCAGACCAGACCCACTAGATCCAGACTAGAACCCACTAGAACCAGAGTAGAACCCACTAGAACCAGAGTAGAACCCTCTAGAACCAGACTAGAACAAGACCTCATAGCTAACTTTTTTTTAAACTTAATTTAGTCCTTGTTTAAGACCCAGACATAGTTCAGACCCAGTTTAGTCCTGGTGGAGACCTGGTTTGGACCTGGTTTTGACCTGGTTTTGACCTGGTTTAGTCCTGGTCTAGACTTGGGTTAGACCTGATTCAGACCTTGTTTAGTCCTGGTTTAGACCTGATCCTGGCATGGTTCAGAGCCGGTTTAGTCCTGGTTTAGCCCTGATCCTGGCCTGGTTCAGAGCTGGTTTAGTCCTGGTTTAGCCCTGATCCTGGCCTGGTTCAGAGCTGGTTTAGTCCTGGTTTCGACCTGATCCTGGCCTGGTTCAGAGCTGGTTTAGTCCTGGTTTAGCCCTGATCCTGGCCTGGTTCAGAGCTGGTTTAGTCCTGGTTTCGACCTGATCCTGGCCTGGTTCAGAGCTGGTTTAGTCCTGGTTTAGCCCTGATCCTGGCCTGGTTCAGAGCTGGTTTAGTCTTGGTTTCGACCTGATCCTGGCCTGGTTCAGAGCTGGTTTAGTCCTGGTTTAGACCTGATCCTGGCCTGGGTCCCGTATGTCCAGGATGACATGGTACAGCTGATCTGGTCATGTGACCTGGGGGTTGGGGGTTCGTCTCTTGGCTTTTGTTGTGCTCTTGGGCAGGACACTTTCAGCAGCTGTGACTCTGTTTGCAGTGAGTGTGTGAACCTTCCCATGATCCCACTGGGCCTGAAGGAGACCAAAGAGCTGGACTTCAGCCTCTGCATCAAGGTCCGAACCAGACCGGGTTTAAACCGGATTTAGACCGGGTTTAGACCGGGTGTAGACTGGGTTTAGACCGAGTTTAGACCGGGTTTAGACCGGGTGTAGACCAGGTTTAGACCGGGTTTAGACCGGGTTGTGTGTGTGTTGTGTTGTGTGTTGTTGTGTGTAGTGTGTTTGTGTGTGTAGCGTGTTGTGTGTGTTGTGTTGTGTGTGTAGTGTGTTGTGTGTGTAGTGTGTTGTGTGTGCAGGACTTTAACTAAAGTCTGGTTTTGTCTGTCAGGACTTCATCAGTGAGATCTACGGAGAGGAGAGCTCTGAGTTTGAGTCCGAGATACGAGACCTGAACCAGCTCCGACAGGTGAGTCCAACCACCTGACCCCTGACATCTGCCCTCTGACCCCTCACCCCTGACCTCTGACCCCCCCCCCCCCTTTCTTCTTCTCTTCAGGCGGTGAGGTCTCCTCTTCACTGTGACTCTGGTCTTTTCTTCTTCTTCTCTTTCTCTTCAGGCGGTGAGGTCTCCTCTTCTCTGTGACTCTGGTCTTTTCTTCTTCTCTTGCTCTTCAGGCAGTGAGGTCTCCTCTTCACTGTGACTCTGGTCTTTTCTTCTTCTCTTGCTCTTCAGGCAGTGAGGTCTCCTCTTCACTGTGACTCTGGTCTTTTCTTCTTCTTCTCTTTCTCTTCAGGTGGTGAGGTCTCCTCTTCTCTGTGACTCTGGTCTTTTCTTCTTCTCTTTCTCTTCAGGTGGTGAGGTCTCCTCTTCTCTGTGACTCTGGTCTTTTCTTCTTCTTCTCTTTCTCTTCAGGCGGTGAGGTCTCCTCTTCGCTGTGACTCTGGTCTTTTCTTCTTCTCTTTCTCTTCAGGCGGTGAGGTCTCCTCTTCTCTGTGACTCTGGTCTTTTCTTCTTCTTCTCTTTCTCTTCAGGCGGTGAGGTCTCCTCTTCTCTGTGACTCTGGTCTTTTCTTCTTCTCTTGCTCTTCAGGCAGTGAGGTCTCCTCTTCACTGTGACTCTGGTCTTTTCTTCTTCTTCTCTTTCTCTTCAGGTGGTGAGGTCTCCTCTTCTCTGTGACTCTGGTCTTTTCTTCTTCTTCTCTTTCTCTTCAGGCGGTGAGGTCTCCTCTTCTCTGTGACTCTGGTCTTTGCTTCTTCTCTTTCTCTTCAGGCGGTGAGGTCTCCTCTTCTCTGTGACTCTGGTCTTTTCTTCTTCTTCTCTTTCTCTTCAGGCGGTGAGGTCTCCTCTTCGCTGTGACTCGGGTCTGGACCTCATGTTTCAGTATTATAATCAGCTTTACTACGTGGACCAGCGCTTCTGCAAACCTCAGAGCCACCTGGGGGCGCACTTCCACTGGTGACCCTCGTGACTCCTCATGACCCCTCGTGACCCTTTGTGACCCTCGTGACCCCTCGTGACCCTTTGTGACCCTCGTGACCCCTCATGACCCCTCCCCTTGTGTGTGTGTCTCTGGCTGTGTCCGAATGTCTCCCCCAGCCCCAAACCGTCCCTCTGTACTCTCTACATTGTACTAACACAAACATGTGTGTGTGTGTGTGTGTGTGTGTGTGTGTGCAGGTACGATTCCCTGACCGGCGTGCCCTCGAGCCAGAAGGCGTTGGCATTTGAAAAAGGAAGTGTTCTGTTCAACATGGCGGCTCTGAACTCTCAGATCGGAGCCAGGCAAAACCGGACCGACCCAACTGACAACGAGAGGGCCAACACAGCCTTCAGGAGGGCAGCAGGTCCAGGACCAAACCAGGACCGGACCAGGACCAGACCAGGACCAGACCAGGACCGGACCAGGCCCAGACCAGGACTGGACCAGGACCGGACCAGGACCGGGAATGGACCAGGACCAGGACCAAACCAAGACCAGACCAGGACCGGACCAGGACCGGGAACGGACCAGGACCAGGACCAGGACTAAACCAGGACCGGACCAGGACTAGACCAGGACCGAACCAGGACCGGGAACGGACCAAGAACAGACCAGGACCAGACCAGGACTGGACCAGGACCGGACCAGGACCAGACCAGGACCAGGACCAGGACCAAACCAGGACCAGACCAGGACCGGACCAGGAACGGACCAGGACCGGACCAGGAACGGACCAGGACCAGGACTAAACCAGGACCAGGACTGAAGCAGTAGACCCTGCAGGTGCTCAGTCCCCTCTTTGTTACAGGAGCGTTGTTTTACCTGAGGGAGAACTTTTGTAACGCTCCGAGCCTCGATATGTCCGAGCCGTGTCTGTGGACCCTGCAGCTGCTCATGACAGCGCAGGCTCAAGAGTGTGTCCACGAACGCATCGCCCGCAGCCACGCCCACAGCCCCGCCCACAGCTCACAGACCCTGCAGCTGCTCCTGCTCGCTCAGGAAGCCGCCGCTGTGAGTGAAAAACCCTTAACCTTTTGCTTTAAAGACAGGTTCATTTCTACGTGGGATTTCTGCTCATTCTGTACTTACAGGTGTCCAGTTTTCCTTTGAACATGACAGGGCCATACTTGCAAGTATTCAGTCTTGTGTGTTTCCTTTGTAGGTCTTTGGTCTGTACTTTCAGGCGTTCAGTTGTATATGTTTCCATTGCAGGTGTCGGAGCAGTACTTTCAGGCGTTCAGTTGTATGTTTCCATTGCAGGTGTTGGAACAGTACTTTCAGGCGTTCAGTTGTATATGTTTTCATTGCAGGTGTTGGAGCAGTACTTTCAGGCGTTCAGTTGTATGTTTCCATTGCAGGTGTTGGAACAGTACTTTCAGGCGTTCAGTTGTATATGTTTTCATTGCAGGTGTTGGAGCAGTACTTTCAGGTGTTCAGCTGTATATTTTCATTGCAGGTGTTGGAGCAGTACTTTCAGTCGTTCAGTTGTATATGTTTTCATTGCAGGTGTTGGAGCAGTACTTTCAGGTGTTCAGCTGTATATTTTCATTGCAGGTGTTGGAGCAGTACTTTCAGGCGTTCAGTTGTATATGTTTTCATTGCAGGTGTTGGAGCAGTACTTTCAGGCGTTCAGTTGTATATGTTTTCATTGCAGGTGTTGGAGCAGTACTTTCAGGTGTTCAGCTGTATATTTTCATTGCAGGTGTTGGAGTAGTACTTTCAGGCGTTCAGTTGTATATGTTTTCATTGCAGGTGTTGGAGCAGTACTTTCAGGTGTTCAGCTGTATATTTTCATTGCAGGTGTTGGAGCAGTACTTTCAGGCGTTCAGTTGTATATGTTTTCATTGCAGGTGTTGGAGCAGTACTTTCAGGTGTTCAGCTGTATATTTTCATTGCAGGTGTTGGAGCAGTACTTTCAGGCGTTCAGTTGTATATGTTTTCATTGCAGGTGTTGGAGCAGTACTTTCAGGTGTTCAGCTGTATATTTTCATTGCAGGTGTTGGAGCAGTACTTTCAGGCATACAGTTGTATGTTTCCATTGCAGGTGTTGGAGCAGTACTTTCAGGCATACAGTTGTATGTTTCCATTGCAGGTGTTGGAGCAGTACTTTCAGGCGTTCAGTTATATATGTTTTCATTGCAGGTGTTGGAGCAGTACTTTCAGGCGTTCAGTTGTATATGTTTTCGTTGTAGGTGTCGGAGCAGTACTTTCAGGTGTTCAGTTGTATATGTTTTCATTGCAGGTGTCGGAGCAGTACTTTCAGGCATTCATTTGTATATTTTTTCATTGCAGGTGTTGGAGCAGTACTTTCAGGTGTTCAGCTGTATATTTTCATTGCAGGTGTTGGAGCAGTACTTTCAGGCATACAGTTGTATGTTTCCATTGTAGGTGGTGGAGCAGTACTTTCAGGTGTTCAGCTGTATATTTTCATTGCAGGTGTTGGAGCAGTACTTTCAGGCATACAGTTGTATGTTTCCATTGTAGGTGTTGGAGCAGTACTTTCAGACGTTCAGTTATATATGTTTTCATTGCAGGTGTCGGAGCAGTACTTTCAGGCGTTCAGTTATATATGTTTTCATTGCAGGTATCAGAGCAGTACTTTCAGGCGTTCGTCTCCATGGCGCAGCCTTTGATGAGGTCGTATGTTCCCTTTTCGTGGTTGTCGATGGTTCAGGTCAAACTGCAGCATTTCAAGTCTTTGTCGCACTTTTACTGTGGCCGCGCCCTACTCCAGAGCTCAGGTACACCACTTCTGACCCCAGATCTCTGACCCCGACCTCTGACCCCTGACCTCTGACCTTCAATAAACTAATCCTGTGTGACTGTGCCGTTCAGACGAGGACCTCGAGGTTTTGCTCCAGTTTTACTCCCACTGCCCCACTACCACCAGCATCCTCCTGAGGGCGCCACAAGGCCGCCGCACACTCTGTGAGTCAAACCAGAACTCAGCCAGGACTAAACCAGGACTGAACCAGGACTGAACCAGGGCTAAACCAGGACTAAACCAGAAAAAACACAGGACTGAACCAGGTCTGTGCTGCAGGTAAGTCTCACCTGCGCAGTGCGCTGATGGGACAGGAGGAGGCCTTGCGGCTGTTCAGTTTGTGTAAAGTCTTAAGGAAGATGGACGCTCTTCGGGAGATCCTGACCTCAGACCACAGACGAGTCCTGGACCAGTACTCAGACCTGGACCAAGAGGATGACTTCACTGAAACCAGAGACGCGCCGGAGATCCGCCGTGAGTAAAAACACAAACAAAACCAGGTCCTTTCAGCTGTTCATTTATCATCACTGATCCACTGTTTAAAGCTTTGCCAAAATTTAAGATTTAAACACTTAAATCTATCAGAAAATGACTTAAAATTGTGAAATTATCTGCCCATGCAGCAGGATAATTTTACTTGACAAGTTCTCTTAAAATAAACTCCCTCTAGACTAGAATTAATCAAATTCAGAACTAGTAAATAGATAATAAATATGAAAACAAGATGAATAACCTGATATAAGTTTAAAAATCTTGGCCAGACTAGAGAAATTTGCAGTGTGTGAGCTTTAAATCATGTTTTAATGTTCCTCGTCACAAACAGACCTGGAGTTGCGTTTGTTTCATTCACATGTTTGAGGAACTCTTTATTATTAGTCTGTCTACATCTCCAAAGCTCCAAACGTTCTGTTCCAGTTCCTGTTTGAGAGAAAAACTGTAAATCTGCAGGTTTATGTGTTAAACATGTGAATGAAACAAAACACAACTCTTGAACAGACCTTTCAGCTGATCAGTGTGTCTCCTCCAGCTCACAGTGACCACAGTCCAGACCTGATCCCACCGGACTTCTACTCGGTCCAAGTCTCAGACCTGTTCCACAGGCTGGTGAGAACCATAAACACACAACTGCATTTTAAGTGCTGGTCGACTGCTGGCTTAGTCTTATGTTCTTTGGGTCCAGCTTTAGTCCTGCTTTAGACCTTAGTTCTTGTTCAGTCCCGGTTCAGTCCCGGTTCAGTCCTGGCTCAGTCCCGGTTCAGTCCTGGTTCAGGTCTGGTTCAGGTCTAGTTCAGTCCTGGCTCAGTCCCGGTTCAATCCTGGTTCAGGTCTGGTTCAGGTCCAATTCAGTCCTGGCTCAGTCCTGGCTCAGTCCCGGTTCAGTCCTGGTTCAGGTCTGGTTCAGGTCTGGTTCTGCTCCTCTCGTAGGGTCCTCTGTGTGTATTCTCGGCGTGCTCTGGATGGGGGCCCCTCCGGACTCTGCTCGTGCCCCAGACGAGAGACTCGACTCTAGGCCTGACACTGAGGGGAGACGCCCCGGTGCTGGTGGCCGCCGTGGTGCCGGGAGGAGCCGCTCAGGTCAGGACCTTTCAGCTGTTCACATTGTTCACATAATAACAACAGGACCGGGACTAAACCGGGAGTGAACTGGGAAAAGACCTGGACTAAACTAGAACTGGCCCATGACTAAACCAGTACTAAACCAGGACTAGACCAGGACTGAACCAGGTCTCCCGTGTCTTCAGGAGGCGGGGCTGCGTGAGGGCGATTACATCGTGGCGGTGAACGGAGTCGACACGAAATGGTCCAAACACGGAGACGTGGTGGAGCTGCTGCAGCGAGGGGCGGGGCCAGGGGCGAGGGGGGCGGCGGTGAGCGTCGTCACCCTGCACCAGGCCCCGGTCATACAGGTGACCCCGCCCCTCACACATGACCCTGCCTTCTCACACATGACCCCGCCCCCTCACACATGACCCCTACCCCTCACACATGACCCCGCCCCCTCACACATGACCCCGCCCCTCACACATGACCCCACCCCCTCACACATGACCCCTCACACATGAACCCGCCTTCTCACACATGACCCCGCCCCCTCACACATGATCCCGCCCCCTCACACATGACCCCGCCTTCTCACACATGACCCCGCCCCCTCACACATGACCCCACCCCTCACACATGACCCCGCCTTCTCACACATGACCCCGCCCCTCCCCCCTTACACATGACCCCTCCCCCTCACACATGACCCCGCCCCCCTCAACCCTCCGCTGTTCAGTCAGCGCCGCCTCCTCATTTCCACCTCCGTCTTCTGTTTGTTTTGTTTGTTCAGGCGCCGCTTCGTCGCTCCACCTCTGACCTGCCTGACTCCACCCACCTGCACAAGCCCCACCTCCACATGCCCCGCCCCCACGTGCCCCGCCTCCTCAAGCCCCGCCTCTTGAGCTGGACACGCCCCAAAAACAAGCGCACCCCCCAGGCCCCGACCTCCGACCCCTCAGAGCAACTCTACTGACAGCGGCAGAGTGGTTATCCTCTCCTCCCACTCACCAGGAGGTTGTGGGTTAAATTCCTGACTCCCTGTGTGACTGGCAGAGTGGTTAGCCTGTCTGGAGGCAGTGGGTTCTTTATAATATAATTTTTTTGTTACAATCTTTCTGTCTTTTGTGTTAAATTATTTACATTTAGTCCAAACTGTGAATGTTTTGAGTCAGATGCCCCATCAGTCACTGTTTATTTCAGTGTGTTTTATTTGTGTCTTATTCTTATTGTTTCTTCTTCTAGTTCCTCTTCGGTTTGTGGAGTCTCTGTGTTAAGTCTACTCATTTTCATCAGTTCAGTTTCAGTTTAAATAAAAAGCATAAATGAAGCTGTGTGTGTGTGTTTGTGGAATTCCTCATTCGTCAGGGTCCAAAGCGAAGGAGAACTTCAATTCTGTCTCTGGACACAAGAATATGTTTCTCAGCTCATCCGAGCTGCTTCTTCAGTTCTGGTCAGACGCTGCCTTATATCTGCCTGAAGGAGGAGCTCACTACACTGAAACTCCTCTGAAACGAATCACAACTATTGTGTCATTTACACACATGCCCCTTGTTTGCATTATGGCTTCTAAGTAACAGTTATGGAGTTACCTGTACGTATGTCACACCTGCTGCTGTCCAACCAGGAAGTACCTTTAGATCCTTTGGATCCTCTACAGTTTGCCTATCAGACCCACATTAGTGTGGATGATGCTTTAATCGATCTTCTGCAGCGGGCTCACTCTCACCTGGATAATGTTCTCTCTCTGTGAGGATTTTGTTCTTCGATTTCTCCAGTGCTTTTAACACAGTCCAGCCCTTTCTGATGAGTGAGAAACTGCTCAGGATGGGTGTCAGCTCCTCCATTGTCTCTTGGATTAATGACTACCTGTCAGGCAGGCCTCAGTACGTGCGACAGGGACCACCCTGTCTGACACGGTGGTCAGTAATGTAGGAGCTCCCCAGGGTACAGTCCTGTCTCCGTTCCTGTTCACTCTGTACACCTCTGATTTCCAGTACAGCTCCAGGTCCTGCCATCTGCAGAAGTTCATCTGCAGAAGTTCTCTGATGACTCTGCAGTGGCAGGGTGTATCAGGGACAGGTGCTGGGTGTATCAGGGATGGACAGGAGCTGGAGTACAGGACACTGATTACAAACTTTGTGGAGTGGTCCCAGGCAAACCATCTGCTCCTGAACGTTGACAAGACCAAGGAACTGGTGATTGACTTTAGGAGAAAGAGGACACCTGTGGAGCCCATTACCATCCAGGGCCAGGACGTGGAAATAGTGGACTGCTACAAGTACCTTGGCGTCCATGTGAACAACAGGCTGGACTGGAGGGACAACTGTAATGCTGTGTACAAGAAGAGCATGAGCAGACTCTACTTCCTGAGAAAGATCAGGTCTTTCAATGTGTGCAGTGAGTTCCTGGAGATGTTCTCCCAGTCTGTGGAGGCCAGCGCCCTGTACTTCGCTGTGGTCTGCTGGGGGAGCGGCACCAGGAAAAGGGACGTTGGGCGGATTGACAAAGTGATCCATAAAGCTGGTTACATGATCAGCTGTGAGCTGGAGACATTTGTCACAGTGAGGGACAGGAGGACACTGGACAAACTGCTCTCCATCATGGACACTCCTGCTCACCCACTGCACCAGACTATAGAGGGACAGAGGAGATAATACTCCCTACAACTGTACAACTCAACTCAACAGCTTCAGGCCAGTGGCTCTCACATCTCATCTGATGAAGACTCTGGAGAGACTCGTCCTGGGTCACCTCCGCTCCACGGTGAGCTCAGCGATGGACCCGCTGCAGTTCGCGTATCGGCCTGGCATTGGAGTGGAGGACGCCATCATCTCTCTGATGCACCGCTCGCTGTCCCACTTGGAGAGGCCCGGCAGCACTGTGAGAATCTTGTTCTTCGACTTCTCCAGTGCTTTCAACAAGCTGGAGTGGGCAGGAGTGGACTGTGACCTGGCTGAGTGGATCCTGGACTACCTCACAAACCGGCCCCAGTTTGTGAGAGCCCAGGACTGTGTGTCTGACCTCATGACCTGCAGTGTGGGGGCGCCCCAGGGCACCGTCCTCGCGCCCTTCCTCTTCACACTCTACACTGCAGACTTCAGACATAACACGGACAGCTGCGTCCTGCAGAAGTTCTCCGATGACTCCGCCATCATCGGTCTCATCACGAACGATGACGACACGGAGTACAGAGGACTAACGCAGGACTTTGTGGACTGGTGTCACCGGAACCACCTTCTCATCAACGCGGGGAAGACCAAGGAGATGGTGGTGGACGCCACTCTACTGCCCTCCACCAGTGAACATCCAGGGAAGAGACATTGAGAGAGTGGACTCTTACAAGTACCTGGGTGTTCATCTGAACAATAAACTGGACTGGACTCACAACACAGATGCACTGTACAGGAAGGGCCAGAGTCGGCTCTATCTCCTGAGGAGACTGCGGTCCTTTGGAGTGAGAGGGCCACTCCTGAGGACCTTCTATGACTCTGTGGTGGCATCAGCCATCCTGTACGGTGTGGTCTACTGGAGCAGCAGCGTCACAGAGAGGGAGAAGAAGAAACTGGACAAGGTCATCAAGAAGTCCAGTTCAGTCCTGGGCTGTCCTCTGGACTCGGTGCGGCAGGTGGGGGACAAGAGGGTCCTGGCTAAACTCATCTCTATGCTGGACCATGAGTGTCACCCCCTGCAGGACGCCCTGTCTGCTCTGGAGAGCAGCTTCAGTGACAGACTGATTCACCCTCGCTGTGTTAAAGAGAGATTTCGCAGGTCTTTCCTTCCTGCTGCTGTCAGACTGTATAATGAACAATGCTAGTCATGTGTCATCGCCATATTAATAATAACAATGTGCAATATTATTTAAAGTCACTACCTGCTACTTATTTATTTATTTAACCACCACTGTCCATCACTGCACTGTACACAATATTTTGATTGTAAATACTTATTATTATTTATCTTCTTTTTGATGTGTGCTCTTGTTTTCCTACTTTTTCTGAAACTTGCGTTGTGACATTGAAATTTCCCCACTGTGGGACGAATAAAGGATTATCTTATCTTATCTTATCTTACTCACCCACTGCACCAGAGTATAGAGGGACAGAGGAGATAATACTCCCTACAACAACTCACCCACTGCACCAGACTATAGAGGGACAGAGGAGATAATACTCCCTACAACAACTCACCCACTGCACCAGACTATAGAGGGACAGAGGAGATAATACTCCCTACAACAACTCACCCACTGCGCCAGACTATAGACGGACAGAGGAGCTCATTCTCCAACAGGCTCCTACAGCTCTGCTCAAACAGTGAGAGATTCAGGACTACATTCATACTATAATACTCCCTACAACTGTACAACAAGTTAATCTCAAGTATCGGATAACCTTATGTCCTTCTATTTTATTTTGACTTGTACATATACATTTTGATAATTATGTCTCATTTGACACGTCTCTGTCCATGTCCCTGTCTCTGTCTCTTTTTGCTACACCATCTATTTTTGTTACTCTCTGTTATTATATTATATTGTGATGTTTGAGCGACTGTAATTTCCCTTGTGGATCAATAAAGTTTGTCTAAGTCTAAGTCTAAGAAACTTCACCAAAACTTTAATCACTTCAATTTCTGTGCTTGTGTCTGCTCCTGCAGCTGTTCAGACCAAGCGTAATCCCACTGTTGTCCAGATGAGGGCACTGTTCATAAATTCATACCATACAAGAACGAGAACGAGTTTAACCCTGAGAGAGGGGACCTTTCAGGTGTACAGTTTCAGAAGGAAAGAGGACCTTTCAGGTGTACAGTTTCAGAAGGAAAGAGGACCTTTCAGGTGTACAGTTTCAGAAGGAAAGAGGACCTTTCAGGTGTACAGTTTCAGAAGGAAAGAGGACCTTTCCGTTGTACAGTTTCAGAAGGAAAGAGGACCTTTCAGGTGTACAGTTTCAGAAGGAAAGAGGACCTTTCAGCTGTACAGAAGTTCAAGAGCAGCAGATCCATGTCATTTCTGTAAAGACGAGTGTTTTCTGGGATGAAGATTTGCTCCAGCTCTGAACTAGTCTCCAAAGCTGAAGGAACTTCACCACCTGTTTCTTCTTCACCACCAAACACAGTTTCTCTGGAAAAACAAAAGTCCTTCTGAAAAAGGAAATTCTGTGTCATAAAAAAAGGAAAAGTTGAACTTTCAAAACTGAAATGAAACCATAAAAAAATGATTTTTTTGTCTAGTTCAGGAGAGGCTCAGAATGTGGAATATTAATATCTGGAATTCTCCAGCCTCATGAATGAAGAAGGTTAAATATGAAACTTAAAACAAGGTCCCCATAGACTGAAGCAGGTGCGGCGTTTGGCAAAAACTTCTACTTTAACAATAAAGTCAGAGGAAGAACCACAGACTGTGTATCTGGACAATCCAAGATGGCAGATGTCGGCCTGTGCAGAGTTTTAACACTTTTATTGGAAAAAGACTTTTAGACACTTTGACTCTAAATTGAGTGAGTATAACTTCTCTACCTTCTCTACCTTTTCCGTGGGATTCTAGACCACCAGCAGATCACTTTTTTTTTTGATATTTGAACTGAAGAAGAAGCAGTTTGGATGAGCTGCGAAACGGATTCGGCCAAAGAAACTTTTGTCCATTTGACAAATTGAATTTCTCCTTTTGTCGATATTTGGACTACACAAAGTCCAACCCCCAGTCCTGCTTCACCTGTTCCTGCCTGTCGCCTCATTAACCTATCGCCTTGTTAACCTGTTGCCTCGTTAACCTGTCGTCTCCTTAACCTGTCGCCTCATTAACCTGTCGCCTCGTTAACCTGTCGTCTCCTTAACCTGTCGCCTCCTTAACCTGTCGCCTCCTTAACCTGTTGCCTCGTTAACCTGCCGCCTTGTTAACCTGTCGCCTCGTTAACCTGCCGCCTCATTAACCTGTCCTCTCATTAACCTGTCGCCTCATTAACCTGTCCTCTCATTAACCTGTCGCCTCGTTAACCTGCCGCCTTGTTAACCTGTCACCTCAACCTGTCGCCTCCTTAACCTGTTGCCTCGTTAACTTGCCGCCTTGTTAACCTGTCACCTCATTAACCTGTCGCCTCGTTAACCTGCCGCCTCGTTAACCTGTCTTCTCATTAACCTGTCGCCTCGTTAACCTGTCGCCTTGTTAACCTGTCCTCTCATTAACCTGTTGCCTCGTTAACCTGTTCTCTCATTAACCTGTCGCCTCGTTAACCTGCCGCCTCGTTAACCTGTCCTCTCATTAACCTGTCGCCTCGTTAACCTGCCGCCTCGTTAACCTGTCCTCTCATTAACCTGTCACCTCGTTAACCTGTCCTCTCATTAACCTGTTGCCTCGTTAACCTGTCCTCTCATTAACCTGTCGCCTCGTTAACCTGCCGCCTCGTTAACCTGTCCTCTCATTAACCTGTCGCCTCGTTAACCTGCCTCCTCGTTAACCTGTCCTCTCATTAACCTGTCGCCTCGTTAACCTGTCGCCTTGTTAACCTGTCCTCTCATTAACCTGTTGCCTCGTTAACCTGTCCTCTCATTAACCTGTCGCCTCGTTAACCTGCCGCCTCGTTAACCTGTCCTCTCATTAACCTGTCGCCTCGTTAACCTGCCGCCTCGTTAACCTGTCCTCTCATTAACCTGTCGCCTCGTTAACCTGCCGCCTCGTTAACCTGTCCTCTCATTAACCTGTCACCTCGTTAACCTGTCCTCTCATTAACCTGTTGCCTCGTTAACCTGTCCTCTCATTAACCTGTCGCCTCGTTAACCTGTCGCCTCGTTAACCTGCCGCCTTGTTAACCTGTCACCTCGTTAACCTGCTGCCTCCTTAACCTGCCGCCTCGTTAATCTGTCACCTCGTTAACCTGCCGCCTCGTTAACCTGTCGCCTCGTTAACCTGCTGCCTCGTTAACCTGTCGCCTCGTTAACCTGTCACATTAATCATTACACTTTCTTACTGTGTTTAACTGTACAACACTGTGATCCCAAACAGAATGTACCACACAACCCTGGCAGAAAAGGAAGAAGGAACTTTAGTAACATTTCATCCCAAACAGTGTTTCAGGAGTTTTGTTTCAGGAGTTGTGTTTCAGGAGTTGTGATTCAGGAGTTGTGTTTCAGGAGCTCTGTTTCAGGAGTTGTGTTTCAGGAGTTTTGATTCAGGAGTTGTGATTCAGGAGTTGTGATTCAGGAGTTGTGATTCAGGAGCTCTGTTTCAGGACTTGTGTTTCAGGAGTTGTGTTTCAGGAGTTTTGTTTCAGGAGTTGTGTTTCAGGAGTTGTGATTCAGGAGTTGTGATTCAGGAGTTGTGTTTCAGGAGCTCTGTTTCAGGAGTTTTGTTTCAGGAGTTGTGATTCAGAAGCTCTGTTTCAGGAGTTTTGTTTCAGGAGTTGTGATTCAGGAGCTCTGTTTCAGGAGTTTTGTTTCAGGAGTTGTGTTTCAGGAGTTGTGTTTCAGGAGTTGTGATTCAGGAGTTGTGATTCAGGAGTTGTGATTCAGGAGTTGTGTTTCAGGAATTGTGTTTCAGGAGTTGTGTTTCAGGAGCTCTGTTTCAGGAGTTTTGTTTCAGGAGTTGTGATTCAGGAGCTCTGTTTCAGGAGTTTTGTTTCAGGAGTTGTGTTTCAGGAGTTGTGTTTCAGGAGTTGTGATTCAGGAGTTGTGTTTCAGGAGTTGTGATTCAGGAGTTGTGTTTCAGGAGTTGTGTTTCAGGAGCTGTTTCAGGAGTTGTGTTTCAGGAGTTGTGTTTCAGGAGTTGTGTTTCAGGAGCTCTGTTTCAGGAGTTGTGTTTCAGGAGTTGTGTTTCAGGAGTTGTGTTTCAGGGGCTGTGTCGTTGTGTCGTCAGTTTCTTTATGAAACCAAACGAAGATCGACAGCTGCAAAGCCAAAGCCAATGGAAACTGTCAGACTTTTATGATGTTACAGGACGATTTCACAGGGAGAGTAAATATACATATTTACATATACATATATATATATATATATAATTGTTTTATCTTCTTTTTTGGGTTCGGGCTCGTGCAGAGGAAAAAACGCCTCCTGTGGCTAATTCTGGTACAAAATGTTTGGAGACATTTGAACATTTGTTTTTGTGTCATGCCACAGTGACACTGAACGGGTTTTTTATCTGAGTGTTTTTGTGTTTCGGCTCATTTAAGACGAGTCCAGCGACACAACGATTCCAGTTCTGAAATGTGACAGGGTGAAATGCAAATGTTTCATCAGAGTTTGTTGTGTGATTTGTTTTTTTGTTGTTTGAACGAGACTGTGGGTCCAGTGTGACTCCAGATACTTTGAGTTTTGGGTCCGTTTCAGTTTTGTTCAAACTCACGTCTGCGTTGCTAAGTAACCAACAGGAAGTCGGCCATATTGGACCGATCGCGTGACGTGGCGACAAAGACGCATTTTCCTGTCCTCGTACCTTAACGAACTCGTCCTAGGGTTTTTGACCCAGCCTCACCAAAATCATTCTGTATCATCTAGACAAGTGGGACATTAAAAGTTGTTAAAAGCTTGCTATAATATTGAACGGTGTTTCCGTGACAACGGCACAAATTTCGCGTTCGTTTTTGCGGCTCGCCATCAAACTTCGACGAGTGATAATTCATGCATCCTTTGGTCGATTTCACTCAAACTTTAATCGTTGGTGGACACCCCGGTCCTTAACAGATTAATATAGGAAAATCTAAAATGGCCACAATAGCGCCCCCTAGGGAGATTACATGGGACAGCAAACTTTTACTTTGTCGTAGACATACAAGATTTGGTACACATATTCATGGCATGTTGTCGATGAAAAAAGTCAATGACACTCACATGCCATCTCCCATCGTGTTGCCATGGCAACAGGCCAAAAATCTGCCATTGCCAATGTGACGTCCTGAGAAAAACTTTGGTACAGCCAAACCAAATTTGTGGCAAAAGGAGAAATTCAATTTGTCAACTGGACAAAAGGCCCACCTAACTAACAGAAACTGTAAACAAATAGGTGTGGTAGTCTCAGAGTAATTTCATTGAAGTTAGCTCCTCCCTTCAGGCAGATATAAGGCAGTGTCCACCAGCGTCTGACCAGAACTGAAGAAGCAGCTTGGATGAGAAACGTATTTGACCAAATAAACTCTGTCCAGTTGACAAACTGAATTTCTCCTTTTGCCTTTGATTCTACCTGGACGACTGAGGGATTCTACACACAAACCAAATTTGGTACACAGATGCATCATGGGAAAAGGAACAAAAAATATATTGTGACCACGGCCCCGCCTAAATCAAAGTCCGCCATCTTGGATTAATCATGTGACAAATGTCATAATGTGATCCTATGTAGACATTTAATTCTGCCGTATTTTCATTTGTGAAAGTTTTAAAACAGCCACAACCTCAAACGTGGAAACATCTTCAAAAAGGTGTGTTAGCGCCACCAACTGGTTAAAAGTTTAGGCACACATAAAATTCTAATGGACAAAATAATGCTGCCCAAAAAGAGAACAGTTTGTGTGCGACAAACACCACAGGCCAACTGGTCTAGAAAGAAGGGGAGGAAAGGGCACGTTAGCGCCCCCACCCTGCGAGTGCAAGCGAGGGCCGATCATTGCCGCTTGCGGCTATATTTAATGTTGTTATTGTTGTGTTTGTGTTGTACCTGTGTGTGTGTGTGTGTGTGTGTGTGTGTCTATATATACACACACTGACACACACACACACACACACACACACACACACACACACACACACACACACACATATACGACTCTCTCGTTCATTTACATTTGTGATCCAAACACAAAACATCAGATTTGTCATTTTCATGTTTTTCCAGAATTTATATATAAAATATAAAAATGTGAATATTTATTTTTCATAATTTCATGTTTCTGATTTTATAAATGTTTTGTTTTCTGTTAAAATAAAATGTGGAAAGTCGTAAAAATAAAGAAAAAAAACTGGACTGGTCGTGTTACTTACAGATCTGCGGGTGTGTGTCAGATGCCCTCCCGTCCTCCTGTATCTCTGTGTGTCAGATGCCCTCCCGTCCTCCTGTATCTCTGTGTGTCAGATGCCCTCCCGTCCTCCTGTTAGACTAAGATGGCGACAGGTCAAATCTCTATAGTTAATTTGCAGATGTTGTGGTGTGTCAGATGCCCTCCCAGATGTCATGGTGTGTCAGATGCCCTCCCAGATGTCGTGGTGTGTCAGATTTTTATATCTTTATCTAAATTGTATGTTTTTGTTTTTCTGGTTCCTTTTCAGTCAGAAAAGGAACTAAAATGCAAAAGTGTCATTTTCCCAAGAAAATGTGAGATTCTGGACATTCTATTGTGTTAATAAATCTATTTGTTTGTGGAATTGATTGTGTCGTGTTGTTTTCATTTACAGTAAATAAAAACAGTTTGAATGAGACTTTAGAATAACAAAACGGTCTGAACGGTCACACCAAATCACCGGAGTGAACAACTGCATAAGAAAATGTCTTTAAATGGACAAATATTAGTATTTTGGAAAATGTTTTTAATAATTTCCTTCAAAAATGACAAAACTTTATGAAAAGATAAATAATTGATTGTAAAATAAGCAAGTTTAAAAATATAATCTGTTCATTTGCTCTGGTCTGGATTCGAACCTGTGACTTTTTGGACTTTCTTCCCTTTTTCCTCCTCCTTTTCCTCCTTCCTGCCCTCTTCTCTCCTTCCTGCCCTCTTCCCTCCTTCCTGCCCTCTTCCCTCCTTCCTGCCCTGTTCCCTCCTTCCTGCCCTCTTCCCTCCTTCCTGCCCTCTTCTCTCCTTCCTGCCCTCTTCTCTCCTTCCTGCCCTCTTCCCTCCTTCCTGCCCTCTTCCCTCCTTCCTGCCCTCTTCCGTCCTTCCTGCCCTCTTCCCTCCTTCCTGCTCTCTTCCCTCCTTCCTCCTCTCTTCCCTCCTTCCTGCTCTCTTCCCTCCTTCCTGCCCTCTTCCCTCCTTCCTGCCCTCTTTCCTCCTTCCTCCCCTCTTCCCTCCTTCCTGCCCTCTTCCCTCCTTCCTGCCCTCTTCCGTCCTTCCTGCCCTCTTCCCTCCTTCCTGCTCTCTTCCCTCCTTCCTCCTCTCTTCCCTCCTTCCTGCTCTCTTCCCTCCTTCCTGCCCTCTTTCCTCCTTCCTGCCCTCTTCCCTCCTTCCTGCCCTCTTCCCTCCTCTTCCCTCCTTCCTCCTTCCGACAGTCAGCATTTAACTGCTGGCTTTCTAGTTGGTGCCCCCAAAACAATGTAGTTTTTGTCGACAATTGGAGTGCGTTCGAGGGGAAGCCTGGGCTCATACGCAGGGATGGTGTCCATCCGACTTCGGCGGGCACATCTCTTTTAGTTAGAAATTTGACCGATAGTCTTAGTCCCCTAAAGTGACAGGGAAAAAGTGAGTCCCGGGCGCAGAGGAGAGTTAGTGGAAAATCCTGCTCCTCTGTTACTGACGCTAAGCTCTCGCCCGCTCTGTCACAAATCAAGTATTCAGAACCTAGTCAGATAGAGACTGTGTCTGTCCCTCGAAAAAATAAAAATAAAAATACATTTAAAAGACCAAAAAACTTAATACAAATACCAACTCGTGATACTAGTCAGCCTCTAAATAAGTGTGTAAAGTGTGGACTGCTAAACATTAGGTCGATTTCTTCTAAATCCTTTTTAGTCAATGAATTAATTCAGGACCATAACATTGATATTTTGGCCCTGACTGAAATTTGGCTTCAACCTGGTGATTTTGTGAGATTAAATGAGTCCACACCTCCAAGTCATGTCAACTTTCTGAGTGCCAGGAGCACAGGTCGAGGTGGTGGTGTTGCAGCTATTTCTCATTCTGGCTTGTTGCTTTGTCCTAAAACTAATAAAACGTTTGGCTCATTTGAAAGCCTCAGTCTATCAATAACCTGCCATAATTGGAAAAACCAAAAAGGTGTTTTATTTATAATAATTTACCGACCTCCTGGTCCTAATTCAGAGTTTTTAACAGAGTTCTCGGATTTTGTGTCGGGCTTGGTTGTAGACTGGGACAAAATTATAATACTTGGAGATTTCAACATAAAAACCGACCTGACAGATGATTGTCTAAACAAAGCCTTTAGCGCTCTTCTGAATGACATCGGTTTTACTCAAAGTGTAAATCAGCCCACACACAGTCATAAGCACACATTGGATCTTGTTCTAACATATGGTATAGAGATCAGTGATCTAAAAGTCCTCCCACAAAATCCTATATTATCAGATCATTTTTTGATTACCTTTCAGTTTATTCTTAAAGATTTCTCTGTTCACCAGAATAAAATAATAACTAAAAGAACAATTTCTGAAAAAGCTGTTACTAATTTCATAGAAATAATTGGGCCAATATTTAGTGATATGTCATGTGACCCAGCTGGGGATGGTTTAGATCCCATCAAAAGTGACCAATTTGTTCATAAGACCATGGAAAAACTGCCCTTGATGCAGTTGCTCCACTAAAACAGAAAGTTGTCAGGCCAAGGCGATCTGCTCCATGGTATAATGAAAAATTGCGTGCACACAAACAAAAGGTTAGGAGAATTGAGAAAAGTTACCGTAAAGCACACTCAGTGCAATCTTTAAAAGCATGGAAAACCTGCCTTTTGTCCTATAAGCAGGCGTTGCGTGCGGCCCAAACCAGTTACTATTCCAATCTAATTGAAGTAAACAAAAATAATCCTAGGTTCTTATTCAGCACTGTAGCCAGGCTGACAAACTGCCACAGTGCAGTAGAACCTTTAATCCCAATTACTCTCAGTTCTGAGAGATAAAATAAATGAAATTGCCCCTACTTTTAACTCTGAGCAAGTCCAAGCTGTAAGAGTAGGGTCTCAATTAAACTCATGTTCAGTTTTGGTGGGATCTGAATTATCCTCAGTTGGTCCAGTTTTTGAGAAGTTTGCTACTCTAAATCATGCAGAATTAACTTCAGCCTTTATGTCCTCTAAATCCTCAACTTGTATGTTAGACCCAATCCTAAGTAGACTTTTTAAAGAAATTCTCCCTCTAATTATAGATCCTATTCTTAATATAATAAATACTTCACTGGAAAGTGGTTATGTGCCTCAGTCTTTTAAATATGCGGTAATTAAGCCGCTCCTAAAAAAGCCTAATCTTGATCCTGACCTCTTAGCCAATTACAGACCTATTTCAAATCTTCTGTTTATTTCTAAAATTCTGGAGAGAATTGTAATTAAACAGCTTTGTCGTCATCTGCAGGAAAATAATTTATTTGAAAAATTTCAATCTGGATTCAGAACTCATCATAGCACTGAAACAGCCCTGGTTAAAGTAACAAATGATTTGTTATTGGCTGCTGACAATGGTCAGGTCTCAATACTGGTTCTGTTGGACCTCAGCGCAGCTTTTGACACAATCGACCACAACATTTTACTGCAGAGGTTGGAATGTGATGTGGGCATCAGAGGAACTGCCCTCAGCTGGTTTAAATCCTATTTATCCAATAGGTACCAGTTTGTAAATGTAAACCAGAGCTCCTCACAGTGCTCTAAAGTAGCCTACGGTGTGCCACAGGGTTCAGTTCTGGGTCCAGTTCTGTTTACCCTTTACATGCTACCGTTAGGTAATATCATTCGAAAGCATGGTATCGATTTCCACTGTTATGCAGATGACACCCAGCTGTACTTGTCAATGAAACCTGATCAGACTAATCAGATTGAAAGGCTTAGTGACTGTGTGAGGGACATAAAAACATGGATGACCTTTAATTATTTACTTCTTAACCCTGAAAAAACTGAAGTCATTCTATTAGGCCCTAAACACCTACGAGACTCTATTGTGGTTTTGTCCCGGCCTGCAGCTGGGCCCGATGTAAAGTTTGACTCTCTAACTGAGCAGATAATCACATTGGACAATGTCAGTGTAGCCTCCAGCTCCACTGTAAGAAACCTTGGAGTCCTATTTGATCAAGAGCTCTCATTTAAAGCACACATAAGCCATGTCTGTAAAACGGCTTATTTTCATTTACGCAATATAGCCAAAATTAGAAATGTACTGCCAAAAAATGCTGAAAAACTTGTCCATGCTTTTGTCACTTCGAGGTTAGACTACTGTAACTCCCTGCTTGCAGCTTGCCCTAAAAGCTCTATAAAAAGCCTTCAATTGGTTCAAAATGCAGCAGCAAGAATACTAACAGGTACTAAAAAACGAGAGCACATTACTCCAGTATTAAAAAAATCTTCATTGGCTTCCGGTTGAGTTTAGAGTAAAATTTAAAATTCTTCTTCTAACCTATAAAGCTGTAAATGACATGGCCCCTTCCTACATTAAAGATGAAATTGTACCTTATCATCCTAACCGTTCACTCCGCTCTCAAAATGCTGCACTATTGGTGGTTCCTAGAGTCGCTAAAAGTACTTTAGGAGGTAGAGCTTTTAGGTACCAAGCACCCTTGTTGTGGAATCAGCTCCCTGCTCATGTCAAAGCAGCTGACACAGTCTCTACATTTAAGATTAGGCTCAAAACGTTCCTCTTTGAATTAGCTTATGGTCAGGTCAGTTAGGAACAGAAACTAAACCCATAGGCCTAGTTAAGCTGCTCTAGGAGATATATTACCGGCACTGTCCTCTGGTTTCTCCTACTTTTTCTCCTCCTACTGTTAAGAATATTCAATTACTAGTTCATTCGTAGTCTGTTCTTTGCTATTCACATGTTGTCCCTGTCCCACTCCCCTTTTGGGGAGTGTAACTGTTTCAGTTGCTGCTGTTCCAGTTTGGACCGCTGCTGTCCCCTAGTGTCGAGGACCTGGACCCCTCCTCTCCTTCCCTGTCCTGGATTAACTGTCCTTGTCCTGCTAGATTAGTAGTTTCATCTGCCTGTCCGTCCATAGGAGTGGATCTCTCCTTCACTGTGGTTCTCCTCGAGGTTTCTCCGTTTTCCCATTGGGTTTTTTCTGAGTTTTTCCTTGCCGAGAAGGAGGGTCTAAGGACAGGAGATGCTGGGACAATTATCCATTTGCCTGCTTGTTGTTGGACATTCTGTATTTTTGATTTATGAATGTTTCTTATTCTGCTTTATTAATCAACAATTTTGTGAAGTCCACCGAGATAACTCTTGTTGTGATTTTGGGCTATACAAAAATAAATTGAATTGAATTGAATTCCTGCCCTCTTCCCTCCTTCCTGCTCTCTTCCCTCCTTCCTGCCCTCTTCCCTCCTTCCTGCCCTCTTTCCTCCTTCCTGCCCTCTTCCCTCCTTCCTGCCCTCTTTCCTCCTTCCTGCCCTCTTTCCTCCTTCCTGCCCTCTTCCCTCCTTCCTGCCCTCTTCTGTCCTTCCTGCCCTCTTCCCTCCTTCCTGCCCTCTTCCGTCCTTCCTGCCCTCTTCCATCCTTCTTATACAGACGAATGTTCCGCAGGTTCCGAATGTTCAGGTGGTTGAGCGTTTATCGACTGATCTGAAGGTTGGCAGTTCGATTCCCGCTGGTTGGTGGACTGTGCTCATTTAGACTTTTGGCCAAACGTAAATTCAATATTTTTCCAGATTTTTGGAGAATTGTGGCAGCAGTGAGATAAGCGGAGGCCTGGAGACACTGAACATGTTTCCTGATTTGAACAAAGGAAAAACGTTTGTTTCTCCCGACGGCACAAAGGCTTTTGTCACTTGTGACTCACAGTGGGAGGAGCAGCTGAAAGTTCTAACCACAGATTTTAATTGTGTCCAATTACGGGATTCATTTCAAAAACCAGTTTGTCCATTTCACAGAGAAGCAGATTTGAAAATGCAAAGATCTCGTACAGACGTGTTCCTGTTTTTGGTTAATTTAGCCTTTTTTTCTTTTCTTTTCCAGCCTATTTCAGTAGCTGCTGAAAGTGCCACATTTTTTGGACAGGCCTGATTCATGTTAAAGTTAATTTTCTTCTGTGTTAGAAAACTGAGAAAGAATCCTGTTGGGTTCAAACCAACCAAAACATTGTAATATACAAGAAGAAAGACAAGAGATTATTAAGTTTTACTCGCGAGGAGAACGGACAGAGAGGTCATCCATGTAAACTCTCCGAACCAGTTCTGAATGCCCCTCGCCCCGTCTCCTCTATTTATTTAGGGTGGTCCCTAGTTACAATGACTTCTAAGGGAAAGGGGGAGAGCAACAATCAACATGATATATGGCTATGCACTTTCAATGTAAATCAGTATCAAACGTAAATAAGGATCAAACGTCCGTTATCTTGAAGTTGCATTTCGTCTGTTATCTTGAAGCTGCATTCCGCTGCCTGGCACTTTTATCTTTGAAGACCCCCTCCTCTGCCTCCCACATTACTACACACAGTATGAGAAGCAAAAAGAGGTTATTCACAACACACAAATATTTAACATATGATTATAGAAAATATGGGATAATATATATACGCAATTATTCTAACATTTCCCTCCTGTTTATCACATATTTGCATAGATAAAATAATTTATAACCACTTCTTTCGATTTTCAGCTATAAAGTCATAAACAATCAAAATAAGCTTACACTCAGAGATCTATGTTATTTACAGAGGTGTTTATTTTTCGTCTCTAAACAATGTGGTGAATGCCTCAGTGGAGTCCTCAACGTCAGAGTCACCATCAGCCAAAAGATGGATCTGAATTGCCCTGTCCTCTGGACTAGGGGCGATTGCTGTGGTGATTAAGCGATTGATTAGACTACGGATACAGGGAATACAACAGCATCCACACAAGGTCAATATCGCGGCGAACACGGCTATTGAGATCAGTACCGAGGATACGAGTGCTTTGTACTTGCCAAATACACCCATCCAATCATCCCATATTGATTGGTCTATGCCAGACTGCTCCTTCATGCGCTTGTTAAGGGTACGGAGGCCCTCTATCGCTTTGGTTAAGCTGCCATCAGATGCAGTATTATTTGGGATGAAAGAACAACACTGGTCCCCAAATATCGCACACAGATCCTTTTTCTGCTAATAGCATGTCCAAGGCTATGCGATTCTGGAATGTCATCAGTGATGTGGCTGCCAGCTGTTCGTGCACCGCCTCAAAGCCTGATTGTGTCCAATTGTCTAATTTTTTCACATTGTAGTGGATGTAGTTGATTCTGTCCACATTTTTGTTAGGTGTTACTGGAAAGAACGCTGCAATTATAGGTAAATTTTCAAAGCCTGTTGCAATTTGGTCTACCAATTTGTACTCGTTGGGAACTCCTCTGGGCACTCCTATTGCGTCAATATAAGTAGGATCATTACCTCCTAGCCACTTAGTAGCTCTTTTATATCTATGCCATTCTTCTGGTAATAAACTATTCATTTCTTGTAATAAATCCTGCGCTGAGAGGGGATATATGGTTGTGGGTAGGAGCAAGGACACTAAGGCACATAAGCCAGTTACATTTTTTGGCAATTTGTCATACAATTTATCTTCCCCACACCACCACCATACATCTCCCCTAGATACAGGTTGAAATTTGTTTCCTACGTGTAACATTATATGACACCATTCTGAAGTTAGGTTGCCTAATACCTCACCTGTGCCTGTCATATTAATACACGTATAATTAGCCATAAAAACATTTTTATCAAACAATGTTTTTTTCTTTTCTTCAGGTGTAGGAGGGTAAACCGAGTCCCAGGATGTGCAGTTGGTTTGTGGAATGTTTTTTTGCATAACATCAACTACACATTCTGAAGACATGATTGCTGGCACCACACGGAGTATTGGTCTAGCACCTAAACATACGACACAATCAGAATTTACAGCTTTTGCAGCTTGTTCTACCATAAGCAACCAATTGTTGTTTTGTCCTGAGATTAACAGAAGGGTGCTATCTTAGCTCCTTTTGCTTTTGTTTTTCTAAGACTTTTCTCATATAATCTGCTAAAGTAGATTCTTCGTCTATTTCCCACTCATTTTTAAATTGTGGTAATCTGTACATTCTCCCAAATATGGTTTCATAAGGTGTCAATCCTGATGTACTGGTTATGTTAATGTATAGTTTAACTAAATCTAAGCATTGAGTCCATTGTCTTCCCGTTTCTTCCATACACTTTTTCAGTCTATTTTTGACTGTACCATTCATCCTTTCTACTAAACCAGCGCTTTGAGGGTGGTATGCACAGTGATTCTTTAAATCAATATGGCATAGCTTTCCAATGTGTGAAATTAGACTGTTTACAAAATGTGTACCATTATCACTATAAATTCTTTCAGGTATGCCAAATCTCGGTATTACAGTCCCTGACAAAAGTCTTGTCGCTTATCCATTTTGTAGAAACAAAAGCTTATAACCTGACTTTAAATTAATCGATTGGTTTTAGAAATGTCTCATATGAAAGCTAAAACCCTCCCAAATTATGCTCAATATACTCAAATAAATTTGCTTCACTGAAGAAAGATTGATCATTTAATGAACACAGAAAGGTCAGATTTTGGCAAGACAAAAGTCTTGTCGCCTACAGAAAATTGAACAAATAATTTACTTCAAATACAAAAATATGTTGCATAACGTCAGTGAATTAAGTAGTGGTGCTGTGAGATCCATATTTAATATCTTGTATGACTTCCATGAGCTTGAAGGACTGCATCCATGCGGTTCGACAATGATTCATACAATTTGTTGATGAAGTCATCAGGAATAGCAAAGAAAGCAGTCTTACATGCCTCCCAGAGTTCATCAAGATTCTTTGGTTTTGCCTTCCATGCTTCCTCTTTCATTCTACCCCAGACATGCTCAATGATGTTCATGTCTGGTGACTGGGCTGGCCAGTCCTGGAGCACCTTGATCTTCTTCGCCTTGAGGAACTTTGATGTAGAGATAGAAGTATGCGATGGAGCACCATCCTGCTGCAAAATTTGACCCCTTTTATGGTTGGGAATGTAAGAGGTAGCTAATACTTCTTGATATTTTAGGCTATTGATATTGCCTTCCACCCTGCAAATGTCTCGCACACCCCCATACTGGATGTAACCCCAGACCATGATTTTTCCGCCACCAAACTTAACTGTTTCCTGGGTGAATCTTGGATCCATGCGGGCTCCAGTAGGTCTCCTGCAATATTTGTGGCGGCTGTGATGTAATTCAACCGAGGATTCATCTGAGAAATCCACCTTCTGCCACTTTTCCAGTGTCCATCCTTTTAGCAGGCTGTGGGCCTTGGCAAATGCCACACGGTTTTTTAATTGCCTTTTGTTTAGTGCTGGTTTCTGTGCACTGATTCGACCATGGAGGCCATTTCGAGACAGAATTCTACAAACTGTTCTGGTTGACACAGGGACTTGAGGTGACCAGGCCTGGTGGAGCTCTGCTGCAGTGGAAAAGGGGCTGGCCTTGGATTTTCGAATCAACAAACGGTCCTCCCGAGCAGTTGTCTTGCGGGGTCTGCCGGACCTGGGCTTGTCAAAAACATCTCCAGTCTTTTCAGATCTTTTTCTTATTCTTTGTACTTGACGCTGAGACACATTGAAGGTGTCAGCCACCTCAGCAGTGGATCTGGTCTTCAGCCTCTTGATAATTAACGCTTTGGTCTCAGGGTGGATCTTAGGCATGTTGTCAGAGGTCAAGTTGCAGTTGATGTGAAGGTCTGGTGTGCTGGGGTTCTTTTTATACACACCCACTAATTGATTGATCAGTAACTGATCACAGGTGAGGCTGTAATCTAGGATTGGGGGCATCATATGACAAGGCGACAAGACTTTTGTCTTGCCAAAATCTGACCTTTCTGTGTTCATTAAATGATCAATCTTTCTTCAGTGAAGCAAATTTATTTTAGTATATTGAGCATAATTTGGGAGGGTTTTAGCTTTCATACGAGACATTTCTAAAACCAATCGATTAATTTAAAGTCAGGTTATAAGATTTTGTTTCTACAAAATGGATAAGCGACAAGACTTTTGTCAGGGACTGTATGTCTTTGTCTGCCTTAGCCACCGTCAGAGCGTCAGGGGTTTTAGTATAATGTTTCTCTACCTGTCCTACCATCCCTCCTGTTGAGACATGTGTTACACCATGGCTCAATATTGCTGCCCATTTGTATAAGTTTTTTAGTAGGATAGGTTTATTTTGAGGACATATGTAAATGCCATTTTTCAATATTGCTGCATTTTTTATCCATACTTGTATCTCCTGCTGTGGACTTTGTTGTTGCATATCTCTTAATATTTCATCTGTTATTGTGTCTGACTTTTCTAATTGTAACAGTTGGTTTTGCTTTGTTGCTACTTCTTTTGCTGTTTTATCTGCAAATGCATTTCCTAATGCTATTCTGTCTGGTATTAGTTTTGCCTAAATCATTCTTTTTAGATGAGCCATCTACAAATATTAGATTCACTACCTGCAATTGGTTGATCTAGTAAATCTGATCTACTTTAAGTTGATGTTTCTGCCAATTCTTGACAATCATGTATATGCCCCTCATCTGGTAGTGGAATTAAAGTTGCTGGATTTAGGATTGTGCATCTCTCTAGGGTCAAATGAGGTTGTGATAGCAGGGTTGCCATGCAGGAGAGGTGACGAGCAGGGGATAAGAAGGTCATATTAGTTTGCAGTAGTAGCGCTGAAACAGCATATGGTACCTTTAAAGTTAATGGATGAAACAATACAATGCCTGCGCTGACCTCTACTGCCATGGAGGCTGCTATAACAGCTCGAACACAAGGGGGCAATGCACATGCTACACTGTCTAATTTTGAGGAGAAATAAGCTATAGGTCTTAGCTTATCTCCATATTTCTGGGTTAACACTGACGTCATAAAATGTCCTTTGCAGTCTACCATTTGAATGAATTCTTTACTGTAATCTGGTAAAGCTAGTGCTTGATACTAACACCTGTTTTAATGTGCAGAATGCGCTTTCTGCCTCCTCTGTCCATGTTATTGGATATGTCATTTTCATTTGCTCCTCATACATTAGTTTCTGCAATGGATGAGTTATTTCCGCCAGTGTTAATTTTGTTGACGAAAACTATGACGAAATTATTTCATCAACAAAGGTTTTTTTTGCGGACGAAAACGAGACGAAAACTAAATAAAAATTACTTTTAAATGACTAAAACGATGACGAAATAGACGGACATTTTCGTCAACAAATAAAAGACGAAACGAAAATATAACCTGTGACGAATAATAGATCCATGGTGACGAATAAGTGGTCAGGACTCCTCAGGAGAAGAGAAACAGGAATGAGTGGCCGCTGCGCTAAAGAGTCAATCACAGCGTGCGTTGTTGCGCAGTGCCGAAAAGCTAACGCGCCCCGCCGAGAAACATGAGGAGGACAGAGGAGCAACTAGTGCTAAGAGAAGATGCTGGTGACCTGGGATTGGGAGAAAAAGACGGTCTGACCTGTGGTCTCACTTCACGTTTGATAAAGAGAATAAGACGACGTGTAAACCATGTGGCGCGTCAATCAAGGGGAAAAAGAGTTAGGGTTAGAGTTTTAGAGCTCAAAGGTTGTTACAGTACTTGTTATGCATTAATAAGCTGCAGTAATAAGCTATATAGGGCAAAAGGGCCTTTGACACCTGCACTTTAAATTTTTTAAAATATATTTTGGATTTAGCTGTGAATTATCATTTTGACAGTTATTGCTGTGGTATACACTGGTGTCATAAAGACAGACAGCAATAATTTATACTGTCTTTGTGCTTTGTTTGCTACTGCTTTTCCATTTAAACATTGAAACACATTTTCAATAAAAACAGTTGTGTTTAAATATAAAGTGTGACATGTTTGCATATTAATATCTTAATTTCAAGAAAGTATAGTTTTATGTTCAGTGTAAGAGGTAAAAATTGATACTCAACTCAACTCAACTCAACTTTATTTCTAAAGCGCTTTAAAACAACACAGTTGATCAAAGTGCTGTACACAATAAATAACAAACATCGACAGGTACAGTGACAGGAACAAGAATAAAACAATACAAATGCAGGTAAAAAGTCAACTCTCAACTGTGTTAAAAGCTAAGGAAAAAAAGTGCGACTTTAAAAGGGACTTAAAAACAGGTAGTGATTCAGTCAGCCTGATATGCAGAGGGAGCTGATTCCACAGTCTCGGAGCGCCCACCGCAAATGCCCGATCCCCTCTCTTTTTTCTCCTGGTCTTTGGCACACAGAGGAGAGCCTGATCTGCGGACCTGAGAGCACGAGGGGGAGTGTGAGGTACAAGCAGGTCAGACAGATACTGAGGGGCCAGACCATGGAGGCATTTAAAAGCAAATAAAAGAATTTTAAAATCAATGCGAAAGTGCACAGGGAGCCAGAGAAGTGACTGAAGGACGGGGGATATGTGGTCAAATTTACGTGATCCTGTTAAAAGACGAGCGGCTGCGTTCTGCACCAGCTGTAAGCGGGAAAGGAAGGTTTTACTAAGACCAGTGTAGAGTGAATTACAGTAATCTAAACGAGAGGTAATAAAAGCATGGATTAAAATTTCAAAATTGTGGCGAGATAAAATCGGTTTCACTTTGGCCAGTTGCCTCAACTGAAAAAAGCTGGTCTTCACCACAGAGCTAATTTGGGCATCGAGTTTAAAACCATAGTCCATTTTTATGCCTAAGTTTGTCACTACTGGGCTCACAGCCTGGGATAAGGAACCCAACTCAGTAGGAGGAACCACAGCAGCATCACTTGGAGAGAACAACACTACCTCCGTTTTTTTCTCATTGTGAGTGAAGGAAGTTGGAAGCCATCCATGCCTTAACTTCATCCAGGCACTTCACAAGAGAATCAGACTTGTTCAAAGGGACATACAACTGGCAGTCATCTGCATAAAAGTGAAATCCTATCCTATGATACGTGTGAAAAGCTTTTAGTCGACTAAATCTATTGTAATTTTAGTCGACTAAATCTATTTTCATTTTAGTCGACTAAAACTAGACTAAAACAAACAAATCTGATGACTAAAACTAGACTAAAATTAAAAGTAATTTTAGTCAAAAGACTAAGACTAAAACTAAATTAAAATTCCTTGTCAAAATTAACACTGATTTCCGCATAATTTGGAATCCATGATCTACAGTAATTAGTCAATCCTAAGAAAGACATAATTTGTTTCTTGATCATGGGTTTTGGTGCGGCTAATATTGCCGCTTTTCTACTGTCTGCTATTGTTCTTCCTCCAGCACTTAAATTATGTCCAAGATATTTAACTTCTGATTTACACAGTTGTATTTTGTTTTTGCTCACTTTGTGCCCATTTTTAGCGAGATACTTCAGTAATGCTACCGTATCTGTTTTACAGGTTTCCTTGTCTGGTGAGGCAATTAATATGTCATCTACATATAACAAAATCTGACTTCCTCCTGGAGGGTCAAATTTTGACATATTTGCTGACATGACCTGCGAGTAAATTGTGGGACTTTCACAATAACCTTGGGGTAGTCTGGTGAAGGTATATCTTTTACCTTCAAAAGTAAATGCAAACCAAAACTGGCTATCTTTGTCAATTGGAATTGAGAAAAATGCATTACCGATGTCAATTACCGTGAATATTGTGGCATCAGGCCTCAATGAATTTAATAACGTGTGTGGATCTGGGACACTAGGTGCTAGTTGAATTATTGCATTATTTACTGCCTGCAGGTCTTGTATCATATGCCAGCCTATGGAGGGCGCCTGTTTCCTTACTGGAAATATTGGTGTATTACATGGTGAATCATCACACCTAATTATGACGCCTGCTTTAATTAAATCATTTATTACTGGCTTTATTCCCTCAATTGCATCTGGTTTTAGCGGATATTGCTTTACACATGGTCTATATTCAGATTTTGGTCTTATAATTACTGGTAGGGCTCCTTTAATTAGTCCTACGTCAGATGGTCCTGTTGACCACACTTTGTCTGGTACGTCAGCTAAGAAGTCCTCATCAGCTTCAGTTAAGAAGATTCGTCACGGTTGTTGATCAAAGAGTTCTAGGTTTGCTTGTCCTGTCAGTCTAGCCGTCCAGAATAGAGATGTTCTAGTCAGTCCAGTCTCTGCGCTAGTTTCAGTGTTCATGGAAGTCACTACCCAGTCCTTCGCATTCTGTCCTTTGTGAACATCCGCCCCAAGTCTTTCCATTCCCACTCTATGGGTTTGTACAGAGAAATGTGTGGAGGCAGATGGTTTCTGTACATGTCATACATTGTGCCTGCGTCCCAAGGGAGGACTACACTCGCTGCGCTGGCACTGTCTGCGTCACTGTACACATGCGCAATGGTTACTTTGGTGGGTGACAATTTCTGAAGCTTATTTAAATACTCCTCATTTGGGCCTGGCGTTTTCTTGAACCACGTGGTAACGTGCAAATTTCCTAGTGGCATTTTATCTTGCTCTTTAAAAATAGCTTTCCTTCCTTCATCTAGGAGTGCATTTGCCATTTGAGTTGGATCATTTTTGGACAGATTTAATGAATAATAATAATGAGGTTGGCCTCTGCCTTGCAAAACATATATGTCTGAATTAGCCAATTCATGTTTTCTTTTTACTATCATACTGCTTCCTTGTGGGATGATAGCTAGGCCCAGTTGGGTTAAAGCGTCTCTTCCTAATAGATTTTCTGGACATTGTGGAAAGTACAAAACTGATAAGTGGCATGTTTGGCCCTCTGGATCTCGGATCCATGGGGGGGTAGTTTCTGAGATTCTTGTTACTGATCCGTTCGCTGCTCTGATCATTACACCGTTTAGGCCGAATTTGAGACCTGGCACTAGGTGTTTGCACGTAGTCCTACATGCTCCGGAGTCACATAAAAACTTAACTCCATCATTTCCGGAGGGGTTCTGGTCTCCTCTAATATGACTCCAGTTTGGTCCTAGTGCGGCCATCCAGGCCTGCTGTGCCTCACGTCCGTCTAGGTTATAGGATTTTCTCAGTGCTTCCATGTCATTACAAAACTGATCTACGTCCTCGTTGTAGGGTGTAACACCCTCTACTGCTTTCTTTACATCTGCTGTTGTCCAGGTTCTATAAACCATCATAGTTGGTGGTTGATTGTCCTGTCCTGCTCTGGGGTTTGCTACTTCTATCATTGGAAATAGTCGTGTGCAAGGGTCTGGGTCTGGATTATGTCTAAAAGGGTTGTGCGGTGATGTTTCTAATTCTGGAGCTGTAGGCATTTCATTTAAACCTCCACCCATAACTTTGGACCACTCCTCAGGACAAAAATGTCCTCTCACAAAAACAGCTGTAAAATCATCATAGGTTCATATTTGTTTGGTCTAAATCCAAAGATCAGCAAATATTTAACCCTTTAAATGAAAATACCAGGTTATAATAATTTACATTCGTATAACGTCACAGGAAGCTTCAGTCTAAAATCTGAACTTTGTTCCATTTGTAGTTTTAGTGTCGGATCAAAAAAAAATTGTTTTAATATAATATATAATAATCACATATTCAGGAAAGTTTGGTTTTATTTTTGAGAAAAAAAATTGACATTTTGGTGACAGGGCACATAGAAAAATGTTACACAGAAATGTTCCCTAAATCAAATTTTTTAATAAATTTGATATTTTTGAACAGAGCAGAAAAAGAGATTTTACAGCTGATCCAGTGAGTGGACATTTATGTCCTGAGGATCCTGAGTGTGATTCATTTAAAGGGGAGGTTCATATTTGAGATCATTTCAGTTCATTCACTCATTTGACTCGCATCAGTCTTCTCTTAATGGGCAGGGCCGCTCCTGTCACCTCTTTTATAGTTTTTGAGACATGGTTAAGTCGGGGCGTGTTCTTTTGTTCAGAAACACTCCCCAAAAAAGTTCTCAAACTTTATGACACCTGAACGCCCGAAATGACTTGTGACAGAGACACCAGCTCCTCCCTTTAGCTTTAGCTTCACTTATAATAGAAATAAAAACATGAAATAATGATTCAGAAGTCAATTTGACACACAGGTATGGATTTTTATTATTTTTATTAAACATATTATCATCACACAGATATTATTATTCAACTACAATATCACATTATAAATACATAAAGATCATCACTAAGCCCATTCACAGATCATTGTTAAAAAGTTTTACTCACATAATAGACCTTGCAGCTGTTCAGTTTCGTAACTCGGATTCAGATAATTAATACATTAAACAAATGATATAATATTAGAAATAACTACATTTGAGCTTTAGTGCAAAAAGTCACAACCTGGTCCACCTCAGCCTCGGGCCTCTGGCCTCACAGGCAGACGCAAAGTAATAATAATAATAATGATAATGATAATAATAATAATAATAATAATAATAATAATAATAATAATAATAATAATAATAATAATAATAATCTCTTAATACAGCACTGACTTCACCACATGAATGTTTAAAGAAAAGTCAAACACAAGACTGAGCTTCAAATGTGAGTCTTTAGGAGAAGAACGCGAGAACCAGAGCGAAGATCTGCAGAAGAAGAAGAGACGTGACGGAGGAGGCGCCTGCAACACACAGAAAACATGAAAACGTGTGGAAAAACATGTGAAAAATGTGAACAGAGCCATAAGACATCAACCCAGGCTCAGCTCTGTTTGTACCTGCAGTGGTTGCCCCAGCAGTGGTGGTGGTGGTTGGAGTCGTGGTGGTGGTTGTTGGAGTCGTGGTGGTGGTTGTTGGAGTCGTGGTGGTGGTGGTCGGTGTGGTGGTGGTGGTGGTCGGGGGTGTTGTTGCTAGAAAATATTTAAAGTTTTGTCAGAAAGTTGAAATCTCTTTACTGTTCTTGACTGGACTGGTGTGAATGAGACGTACTTGTGGTGGTGGGTGGGGGGTTGCAGTTGCTGGTGGAGCAGCAGGTGGGGGTGCCCTGGACGACGCCCACGTTGGTGAGCAGCGGCGATGAGGACAGAGCGGCCGCGGCAGCGCAAAGGTTCTCCGAAGCGCAACCGTGACCCGGGATTGCTGTGGACCCGCCCTTTGGAACCACTGCAAAAAACAAAGACAAACTGTGTGAAGCTCTGTCCCTGCGGGCGTCCAGCTGAGGCCCTGCGGGCGTCCAGCTGAGGCCCTGCGGGCGTCCAGCTGAGGCCCTGCAGGTGTCCAGCTGAGGCCCTGCAGGCGTCCAGCTAACTGACCTGAGGAGGTGAAGCAGCGGGTCTCCAGGGCGTTGCAGGGGAGTCCAGTGGAGCAGGCTCCGGTCAGAGGGTTACAGCTGTAGCACTGGAGCGACCCAGAGACCGGAATGGACGGAGCTGAGAGGGAGGGCAGAGGTCAGAGGTGAGACACAGAGTTCTGGGTCAGACACAGGGGTCAGAGGTCAGACACAGGGGTCAGCAGGAGCACTCACCGGCTGCGTCGGCAGAGTTGCAGTTGTCGGTGGAGCAGCAGGCGGCTTTGGCCAAAACTCTGGCGGATCCCACGTTCAGGGAAAAGTCCTGAATGACGGCGGCCGGACAGAGGGTGGACGCTGCGCAACCTTTGACCTTTATAGTGGACGTGCTGCTGCCTGAGGTGGCTGTGGGGTGACGCAGAGGGGTCACAGGTCAAAGAGTTACACCTGTATATATACTGTATATATACAGCTGTACATACATGTACGTACATGTACATACATGTACATACATGTACATACATGTATATACTGTATATACTGTATATACTGTATATATCTCATATACACGTCACTGTGTGTGTGTGTGTGTGTGTGTCTGGGTCACAGATATACACATGTGTGTGTTCTGTATATATATGTTTATATATGAGCACGTATATTTGTGTATATAATGTGCATGTATATAGTACTCACTGAGGACGGTGGCGGACACACATTGAGTCTCTTTGTTGTTGCAGGTGAACGGAACCGTGGAGCCGCAGTTTGAGTCGTTTGGATCTGAACACGTCACACACGACAAACCAGCCACTGAAACAAGACCAAGACCGGGTCAGACCGAGACCAAGACCAGGTCAGACCAGGACCAAGACCAGGTCAGACCAGGACCAAGACCAGGCCAGACCAGGACCGAGACCGGGTCAGACCGAGACCAAGACCAGGTCAGACCAGGACCGAGACCGGGTCAGACCGAGACCGAGACCAAGACCAGGTCAGACCAGGACTGAGACCAAGACCGGGTCAGACCAGGACTGAGACCAAGACCGGGTCAGACCGAGACCAAGACCAGGTCAGACCAGGACCATAACAGGACTATAACAGGCCGTACCTGAGGTGATGGACAGGGCGATGGTGAAGGTCAGAGAGAGGAGCAGAGCGGTCTTCATGTTTGGAGTTTTCTCTTTAGCGTCTGCGTTAGCGTCTGCGTTAGCGTCTGGTCAGGCTGCAGCTGTGCTTGTGACCTTAGAAGATGCTGAGGCTCCTTTTAAAGCCTGGATGTGGTGTTTTTGGAGGAGGTTCTGTTTTCTTTATTCGATTCATGAGCAGAGAATGTTTCACACCCTTTGATCTCCACATCAGGACAGACCTGTTCCAACGTCACCGGATTAAGACGCAAGAAAGATTCCACAGACACACAAACAAACACACACACACACACACACACACGCACACACACGCACACACACCCACGCACACACACACACCCACGCACACACACACACACACACACACACACACACACACAGTTTTTACACATCACTACTTCTACAGCACTTTTCAGAATGTGGGGTCCTCTGGTGTTTGTATCACAGGAGAATAATAATAATAATAATAATAATAATAATAATAATAATAATAATAATAATCCTGCATTCTTCTCTCTTTACCAGAATCACAGCCGCCCTGGGGCAGACTGACAGAAGTGAAGCTGCCAATCTGCACCATTGGCCCCTCCCACCACCAACACTCACACAGGCAAAGTGGGCAAAATGTCTTGCCGAACGACACAACCACAGTTTCCACTAGAGCCACTGCTGCCCCCGTGGCTCCTGGTTCCAAGTTCTGACCAGGACCGGTCCTAGTCCAGACCTGGACCAGTCTGGGCCCTGCTGAGCGTTGGCCTGGTCTGGTCCGTGTGGGTTTAAGGAGGTCTGGACACGTGAGTTTTTGTAGAACAAGACTTTGGTAGAACTTGGGTGTCATTTGAGTTACAACGTGACTCTGTAGTTTAGTGTACTACAGTCTGTGTAGTTTAGTGTACTACAGTACAGTGTGTAGTTTAGTGTACTACAGTATAAAGACTCAAGATATTTTCTGTACATCACTGAGATATTATCTTTGATTGAATCTTTTTTGGTGATGGCTGCTCTTTTGCTGCTCGTCTGCTGCTCGTCTGCTGCTCCTCTGCTGCTCTTCTGCTGCTCTTCTGCTGCTCGACTCTGTGACAAAGAGAATCTGCTCTTGGAGTTGTACATGTATAAATATGTAAATGTGTGTGTATAAACATTTATGATTCTGATTTTCAGCCAAATCCACAAATAAGAAAGAACAAATGCTTAGCAGGACTTTAATATGAATTCTGCTTTTTGTCCCCCTAATAACAAGTCTCTCAATCTTATATTTAGTGAGATGTTTCACCTGATGACCCGTCACTTTGACCTGGGAACAACATGTTCAGTCTGTCATCAGACGAGCCCAAACTCCATCTTCAGCTGCCCTTATATTTACCACAAGGAATCATGAACAACAGAAACATGTGCTCCTCTGAGCAGATGTGCTGAGAGTCAGAGACTCTTCTCCTGAGAGTCCGAGACTCTTCTCCTGAGAGTCCGAGACTCTTCCACTGCGAGTCTGAGACTCTTCTCCTGAGAGTCCGAGACTCTTCCACTGGGAGTCCGAGACTCCTCCACTGTTTACAGTGAGCTCACCTGTACGTCTGCAGGGTGTGTTTACAGTGAGCTCACCTGTACGTCTGCAGGGTGTGTTTACAGTGAGCTCACCTGTACGTCTGCAGGGTGTGTTTACAGTGAGCTCACCTGTACGTCTGCAGGGTGTGTTTGCACTAATATGAGCTCAGGTGGAACTGGAAAAGCCCGTGCACTCAATCAGGTTTTCACTCCAGTGATTTTAACCTGACACTAAACCCTGACAGGTGCAGACCTGAAAGGTGCACACTTGACAGGAGCAGACAGGAGTAGATGGCAGGTGTATTTGACTCATACCTGACCTGAACACTGTGACTCTGTGTCAAACAGCGTTTGTTCAAAGGATTTACTGAAGCCAGCTGAAGCTCATTATTTATCTGATTTTCTGCTCCTTTCGTTCCATTAATTCAGCAACACGCCCAAAAACAACAAACAACTAAGAACACACTCCTCCTCCCTGCAGCTGTACAGCTCTGGCACACACAGACTGTATTTCTGTGTGTCAGATGCCCTCCCATCCTCCTTTAGCTCATAGAAAATGAAAACCTTAACATTGAAACGTCAGGTGTTTGGTCTCAGTTTATTTCTCAAAATCATCACAAAGAAACAGAAAATTTCAAAATACTGAAATGGAAATACTACAAAAGAAATACTACAGAGGAAACACTGCAAAGGAAATACTACAGAGGAAACACTGCGAGAAGGAAGTGTCTGGGGAGAGGGAAGGCCGCTGTAACATAATCATGTGATCAGAACCTTTCAGTCGTTCAGTCTTTGGTTTCAGTGCCATCAAAAATAAGAAGTTTCAAATGAACTAAACCAGGACTAAACCAGATCTGAACCAGGTTCAAACCAGGTCAGGACCAGTATTATTTGGGTTGTGGTCAGGCTGGAGACTTGGTTTGGGTGAGATCCTCTTCTTCCTGGGTCTTGTTGGGTCTTTTTGGGTCTTGTTGGGTTTTGGGGTCTACAGCTCGTCTCTCTTCTTGAGGATCACGTTTCGGACCATCTCCTGGATCTTGGGTCGAAGTTCTTGGACCGAGGTCTCAGGACCCCAGGCTCCCACCACTGCCCCCCCAGAGTCCACCAGGAACTTCCAGAAGTTCCAGTCTGGCTCCTTCCCTGAGGACTCTACAAGAAAACAGGATTAAACCAAGACTAAACCAGGTCTAAACCAGGTCTAAACCAGGTCTATATTAGGTCTAAATCAGGACTAAATCAGGACTAAATCAGGACTAAATCAGGACTAAATCAGGTCTAAACCGGGACTAAACCAGGTCTATATCAGATCTAAACCAGGATTAAACCAGGACTAAACCAGGATTACACCAGGACTACACCAGGTCTAAACCAGGACTAAACCAGGACTATACCAGGACTAAACCAGGACTATACCAGGACTAAAGCAGGACTACACCAGGACTAAACCAGGACTAAACCAGGGCTAAACCAGGACTAAAGCAGGACTAAACCAGGACTATACCAGGACTAAACCAGGACTACACCAGGACTAAACCAGGACTATACCAGGACTAAAGCAGGACTACACCAGGACTAAACCAGGACTAAACCAGGTCTAAACCAGGACTAAACCAGGTCTAAACCAGGACTAAAGCAGGTCTAAACCAGGACTATACCAGGACTAAACCATGACTACACCACGACTACACCAGGACTAAACCAGGACTAAACCAGGACTACACCAGGACTACACCAGGACTAAACCAGGACTAAACCAGGACTATACCAGGACTAAAGCAGGACTACACCAGGACTAAACCAGGACTAAAGCAGGACTAAACCAGGACTAAACCAGGACTACACCAAGACTACACCAGGACTAAACCAGGACTAAAGCAGGACTAAACCAGGACTAAACCAGGACTACACCAGAACTACACCAGGACTAAACCAGGACTAAACCAGGACTAAACCAGGACTACACCAAGACTACACCAGGACTAAACCAGGACTACACCAAGACTACACCAGGACTAATCCCGGTCTGACCTGTGAGGTACTTGTAGACGTTGTTGGCGCCGGTGCCCGTCACGGCGATCTTGCTGAAAATGGGGAAGGAGGCGCCGTACGTGGTCCTGGCGAAAGCGTCGATCTCGCGGTCACTTCCTGGTTCCTGTTGACCGAATTGGTTACACGGAAACGCCAACACGCTGAAGTGGGCGGGGCCAAAATCTCGCTGCAGACGCTGCAGCTCGCGGTAATGCTCCTCCGTGTACCCGCACTCGGACGCCACGTTTACCACCAGCGAGATCTGACGAGAAGAGAGGGAGAGGTAAGAGGAGGAGAGAGATAGAGTCCAAAACTGAGACCGTGCGGTAGAGTCCAAAACTGAGACCGTGCGGTAGAGTCCAAAACTGAGACCGTGCGGTAGAGTCCAAAACTGAGACCGTGCGGTAGAGTCCAAAACTGAGACCGCGCGGTAGAGTCCAAAACTGAGATCGCGCGGTAAAGTCCAAAACTGAGACCGCGCGGTAGAGTCCAAAACTGAGACCGCGCGGTAGAGTCCAAAACAATTATGCATATCACCTGCCTTCAGCAACCCATGGCAGGGGGCAACCGAAGGACGAAGGTGTGAAGAAGTGCTCAACTTTGTAAGACAGTTGACGTCATCCGTGTGACATCACACTGATGATTTGTGTAAAACATTGTTTATTTTTACAGCAGGTTTTATCACCTGGTGAAGTAGAAAAGTAGAAGAGAGAGAACGATAAAAACACTCTTGTCTGTGGTTTAAAGGAGACACGAAGAATTTCACACACGGATCATTTCTCATCTTTTTGGTTCATTCTTATTTTATGAATAAGAATATTTTATGAATAAGAATGAATAAAAAAAAATGTTTTTAAACAATAAACAATATTTATTTTTAATAAACAAATATTTATATTATTTATTTTATATTATTTATATTTAAAATAAATAAAATATGTTTATTCAGTTTAGTAAAAACCGCAGTTTTTTTGCGTCTGTGCGTGACGTCATCATCTCTCCATCCGAACGTCAGAAGAACGCACATTGTCGCGTGACGAGATAAACGGGATTAGAAGGTGTTTCTTTAATCATCCAGAAGTTTCTCTGTCAGACTCATCAGTGCACGCGCAGAGAGAGGGCGCGAGGCACTTTTACGTGTCCTTCCTGGTCAGTTTGTGAATGAAAGACGTGTCACGTGATCAACACCGTGGGACCCGCTGCCACGTAAACACCTCCCTCTGCTGCTCCGCGAGCACCGGCGCACGGGCACACGGTGATAGATGTATAGATCTAATGACACACGTGCACAGCACAGAGGAGCACGCGATAGACGCACGCGCCTCTGCACACGTTTTACAAAGTTTCACAAAGTTCCGGTGATTCTGTGATACACTGAGAGCCGAAGAGTCCGAAAAGACGTGATTGACATTTTCCCTTCAAACGAACATCTATAACATCTATTTAATCTTCAAACGAAAATTAAATGAAACGAGGCGCGTGTCCGGAGCGCGAGCCCGGAGCGCGAGCCCAGGGAGAGGAGCATAACTCCGGTTAAAACTCACGGATCCTCGGTACTTCTCCAGCGACACGAGCTTCCCGCGGCTGTTGACCACTTTAAAAGAATAAAAGTCCCTCTGTTTGGCGTGAGCGCGCGCGAACACCAGCGTGAGCACAGCCACGAGAGCGCGCACCAGCATCTTCCCCAAATATCGATTAAAAACTGATCATGAATCGATAAACGGCTCCTGACCGGGACTGCGCTGCAGGGGCCTCCACATTAAAAGCCCGAAGAGGCGCTTTCACAATAAAAGAGACTTGAAATAACGTAAAATAAGACGTGCGCAGACGCTCGTGAGCAGACGCTCGTGCTGGTTAAACCCTCAGGACTCGGTCTGGGAGCACCCCACTGGAGGATTAGTACATGTTTTGGTGCCCCCTCTTTTAAGTGTTTCTTGAATCAGACCCATAGTGTAACATAACAACACATATATACACACACACACACACACACACACACACATATATATATATATATACACACACACACACACACACACACATACATACATATATATATACACACACACACACACACACACACATACATACATATATATATACACACACACACACACACACACACATACATACATATATATATACACACACACACACACACACACACACATATATATATATATATATATATATATATATATATATATATATATATATATATAGCTTATGATACCCTGCAAGAATCATAAGCTGGCCAAAGGAGGAGATACAGACCACAGACGTTAAGACACGAAAGCTCCTTACCATGCATGGAGGGTTCCATCCCAAATCCAGCACCCTGAGACTGTATGCGAGCCGGAAGGAAGGAGGCCGAGGACTAGTGAGTGTGGGAACCACTGTCCAGGATGAAACAGTCAAAATCCATAAGTACATCAAGGATAAGGCCCAAACAGATGATGTGCTCAGGGAATGCCTCAGGCAGTGGAGGTCAGAGGAAGAGGTGCTGGAGGGACCATCATGGCAGGACAAGCCCCTACATGGGGCATACCACCGAAACATAACTGAAGTGGCTGATATCAAGAAATCCTACCAATGGCTGGAGAGGGCTGGTCTGAAGGACAGCACAGAGGCCCTCATCCTGGCTGCACAGGAGCAGGCCTTGAGCACCTGAGCAATAGAGGCCCAGATCTACCACACCAGACAAGACCCAAGGTGTAGGTTGTGCAAAGAGGCTCCTGAGACAGTCCAGCACATAACTGCAGGGTGTAAGATGCTGGCAGGGAAAGCATACATGGAGCGACATAACCAAGTGGCGGGCATAGTGTACAGAAACATCTGTGCAGAGTACGGGCTGGAGACCCCAAGGTCAAGGTGGGGAACTCCCCCAAAGGTTGTGGAGAATGAGCGTGCCAAGGTCCTGTGGGACTTCCAGATACAGACTGACAGAATGGTGATGGCGAACCAACCAGACATAGTGGTGGTGGATAAGCAACAGAACAAAGCCGTGGTGGTGGACATTGCAATACCAAGTGATGGTAATATCAGGAAAAAGGAACACGAGAAACTAGAGAAATACCAGGGGCTCAAGGAAGAGCTGGAGAAGGCCTGGAAGGTGAAGGCATCAGTGGTGCCCGTGGTGATCGGAGCACTCGGGGCTGTAACCCCCAAACTGGAGGAGTGGCTCAAGCAGATACCAGGAAAAACATCAGACATCTCAGTCCAGAAAAGCGCAGTACTAGGAACAGCAAAAATACTGCGCAGAACTCTCAAGCTCCCAGGACTCTGGTAGAGGGCCCGAGCTGATGAAGGTGAGAGAGACCAACCACCGTGGAAGGTGAGAAACACATTTTTTTTTTTTTTTTAAATATATATATATGTGCTGGATTTGGGATGGAACCCTCCATGCAGGTCAGGAGCTTTCGTGTCTTAACTTCTGTGGTCTGTATCTCCTCCTTTGGCCAGCTGATGATTCCTGCTGGGTATCTGATCACAGGCAGGTCGTAGCTGTTTATTGCCTGAGCCTTGAAGAGGCAACAAGGAAAGCAGCTACAGCCAAATACCTGCAACGAGTAAGGCAAGTCCTAAGAAGCCAGCTCAATGGCAAGAACAAGGTACAGGATATATATATATATATATATATATATATATATATATATATATATACACACACCAGGCTGTGGGCCTGGTGTGTATATATATATGGTGTGGCCCTCCTGAGGATAGCTGCACATCACATTACAGTCCCTGACAAAAGTCTTGTCGCTTATCCATTTTGTAGAAACAAAAGCTTATAACCTGACTTTAAATTAATCGATTGGTTTTAGAAATGAAATCACAGCCGCCACAAATATTGCAGGAGACCTACTGGAACCCGCATGGATCCAAGATTCACCCAGAAAACAGTTAAGTTTGGTGGCGGAAAAATCATGGTCTGGGGTTACATCCAGTATGGGGGTGTGCGAGACATTTGCAGGGTGGAAGGCAATATCAATAGCCTAAAATATCAAGAAGTATTAGCTACCTCTTACATTCCCAACCATAAAAGGGGTCAAATTTTGCAGCAGGATGGTGCTCCATTGCATACTTCTATCTCTACATCAAAGTTCCTCAAGGCGAAGAAGATCAAGGTGCTCCAGGACTGGCCAGCCCAGTCACCAGACATGAACATCATTGAGCATGTCTGGGGTAGAATGAAAGAGGAAGCATGGAAGGCAAAACCAAAGAATCTTGATGAACTCTGGGAGGCATGTAAGACTGCTTTCTTTGCTATTCCTGATGACTTCATCAACAAATTGTATGAATCATTGTCGACCCGCATGGATGCAGTCCTTCAAGCTCATGGAAGTCATACAAGATATTAAATATGGATCTCACAGCACCACTACTTAATTCACTGACGTTATGCAACATATTTTTGTATTTGAAGTAAATTATTTGTTCAATTTTCTGTAGGCGACAAGACTTTTGTCTTGCCAAAATCTGACCTTTCTGTGTTCATTAAATGATCAATCTTTCTTCAGTGAAGCAAATTTATTTTAGTATATTCAGCATAATTTGGGAGGGTTTTAGCTTTCATATGAGACATTTCTAAAACCAATCGATTAATTTAAAGTCAGGTTATAAGCTTTTGTTTCTACAAAATGGATAAGCGACAAGACTTTTGTCAGGGACTGTACAAAATGGATAAGCGACAAGACTTTTGTCAGGGACTGTAGATGGAGACAAATGATGTCTGAGACCTCCATTTCTGTTCAAGGAAGGATTCTCTTTCTTGACAAAAATAGCTTCTTTAACTCCTCCTCTCAAACCAGTTCTTTTCTCTGGCCAAGATCTGAACCTCACTGTCCTCAAAGGAGTGGCCTGTAGCTTTTAGGTGGAGATGTACGGCAGACTGAGGTCCTTTTAGGTGGAGATGTACGGCAGATTGCGGCCCACCCTGGTTTTCCCGTCTGTGTTGATACATTCGTTTGAAAAGTGGCTGTTTTGTTTCTCCAGTGTAGCGCCCCCTGCAGTTTTCACTACACTGAATGGAGTAGACCACATTGCTTTGTTTGTGGCTCGGTGTTTTGTCCTTAGGATGGACCAGTTTTTGTCTTAAAGTGTTTGTGGGTTTGAAATAGACTGGGATTTCATGTTGTCTGAAGATCCTCTGTAGTTTTTCGGAAACGCCAGCCAGGTAAAGAATAGTTACACCCTTTCTCCTGGGCTCTGGTTCTCTGTTGTCCTGTTTCTTTGCTCTCTTCGTTTTATTGAAAGCCCATTTAGGATATCCACAAATGGAGAGGGCTTTCGCCACGTGTTGTTCTTCTTTCTCCTTTCCCTCTGTGCTTGTAGAGCAGAGCATTTTTTTTTTTACATTTGGACCATGACTGTGTATGTCACAGTGGGCGTGTACCGGTGGAGCTGAAAACAATTAAAGATTCCTCAAAGATGAATCACTCCAAATATAACTTCAGAAGGTCAGTGAGAAGAAATGGCTAGAACATGGAGAAACATCTGAGGAGAACAGTTTGGAGAACAGCTCATGTCCGTCATCATTTTCAGCTGTTGCCTCAATTAATTAGTTTTACTATAGAGAAATCCCTGGGGCTCACAGAAGAGCTGGAGAAGGTCTAGAAAGTGAAGGCATCAGTGGTGATCGGAGCACTCAGGGCTGTAACCCCCAAACTGGAGGAGGTTACAGCAGATCCAGGAGAAACATCAGACATCTCAGTCCAGAAAAGTGCAGAACAGGAACAGCAAAGACACTGCAGAACGCTCAAGGTCCCAGGCCTCTGGAGAAGACCTGAGCTGGAGGAGGAGGTTTCTACGTCTGTGATCCTGAGGTGATGTCTGTTATGTATGGCCTTCAGAGTTTCTCTTATTCAGAATTATTTGGGCCAATAGGTTGTAAATAAAGAGCCTACATCTGTATAAATATATTATTATACTCCATGTATATAAATATAATATTATACTCCATGTATATAAATATATTATTATACTGCATGTATATAAATATATTATTATACTGCATGTATATAAATATCTATCAATCTCAATCAGTCAATCTTTATTTATAAAGCGCTTTTCGTACACACGTGCAACACAAAGTGCTTTACAAGTTAAAATCACAAAAAAATTTCACACACACACACACACACACACACACACACACACACACACACACACACACACACACACACACACACACACTATCGGCCAGATCTCCCGGCCAGATCTCTCCTGGCCGGGAGACACCACGGGAGACCGCAACACAGACTGTACAGCAACGGAAACCATGGTCGTGCTGGCCAGTACAGAGTGACCAGCAACAGTCTGTGGCCTTCCTGGAGAACCCTCTGTAGGGTTGGCCAAATCAGAGGAAGAGGGGGAAAAGCATAGAGGAGGCACTGGGGCCAAGTGTGTGCCAGTGCATCTTGTCCCAGAGAACCTGGCTCCCTCACGAGGGAGAACCATAGAGGACAGTGGGTCGACTCCTTTGAGGCGAACAGATCCACCTCTGCCTGCCCAAACAGGTTCCAGATCCTGTGGACCACCTCTGGGTGGAGACGCCATTCCCCTGGAGGAGGTTCCCTCCGGGAGAGATAATCCGCCACTTGATTGCCATCTCCCGGTAAATACACTGCTCGCAGTGTGGACAGATGAGACGCAGCCCATGTCAACAGATCTCGAGACACCCTGAGAAGCCGTGCTGATCTGATGCCCCCTTGATGGTTGATGTGATAAACGGTCGAAGTGTTGTCCGACCGAATAAGAACATGCTTGCCTCTCAGATGTGACAAAAAGCTCCTGAGAGCCAAATGGACAGCTCGCAACTCCAAAACATTTATGTGGTCCAGACAATCCCTGGCAGACCAAACTCCCTGAGCCGTCCTGTGCTGCCATACAGCACCCCATCCTGTGAGGCAGGCGTCTGTGGTGACCACCTCCCTGCAACACACCACTAGACCCATAGGGACCCCCTGTGACAAATAGCTCCTGTCTCTCCAAGGGGTCAGTGCACGGGCACACTGCCACGTCACTCTGAGCATCCATCGTCGGTGCCGTGTGGGGTCCAGATGAAAACTGTTCAGCCACTTCTGCAGCGGACGCAAAGACAGAAGGCCAAGAGGCACAACTCGTGTAACAGACGTCAACTTTCCCACGAGCTGAAGAAAGCTGACAAATGGGTGCAGACTGCCCAGTTCAAAGCGAGAGACCAAAGCTTGAATATCGTCTCGGCGACGAAGGGACGGGCGAGCCGTCATTGTCACAGTGTCCAAGTCCAGACCAAGAAAAGTTGTTGTCTGGGTTGGAATCAGGTTGCTCTTCTCCACATTCACTGTGAAGCCCAACCGGGCCACATGTGCAAGCAGGCGATCGGTGTCCTGCTTTACACGCACTTTGGATGGAGCATAAACCAGCCAATCGTCCAGATACGGTAATATCTTCAGTCCGGCGGCTTGCAAAGGAGCAAGGGCCGCCTTCACACATCGGGTGAACACCCTTGGAGAGAGGGAGAGCCCAAATGGGAGAACCCGGAATTGCCAATGACGGCCCTGATAGGCAAACCGGAGAAATCTCCGGTGCCGTGGTGCAATGGGTACATGAAAGTAAGCATCTTTGAGGTCTATAGACGTAAACCAATCCCCCACTGCAAGGGCTTGGAGAACCTCTGCTGTGGTGAGCATGTGGAATGGCAGGACCTTCATGAAACGATTGAGTCCCCGTAGATCCAGAATGAGACGAAATCCGCCTGTCTTTTTGGGCACAAGGAAATATGTGGAGTAGTAGCCCCTGGGCTGCAGCAGGGGATCTACCGCTTCGATGGCTCCTTTGGCCAGGAGGGTGGACAGCTCCTGATCCAGTGCTCGAGCTTTTGCCGGGTCGTTAATTATCGTCATCTTGACCCGGCCTGTCATGTGTGGCCGGCGTCGGAACTGCAGCCGGTATCCATGAGCCAAAGTGGCAACCACCCATGGATCCGACGCATGAGCAGCCCAATAACTGAGCTGCCGATGGGAGAAGCATCCGACGGCCGGCCTCAAGGTTTCAATTTCTGGCCCCACGGCCCCTAGGGGCCCTGGGAGGGCGGCGGCCCGTGTCTGCAGTTCTGGGCTGCCGCATTGCATGGCGACGCACATTACGAAAATTCCCGCCAGGCCCGTCTGGACGGAAGCATCCATCACTAGGCCCATCACGAGGGGGTGGCCGAGCACCGGAGGCAACAGTCGGGCGCCGTGGTTGCCGAGGAGGAGGCATAGCTCTGCTGAGGCCAGAAAGTTGCCGCCTCGTCTGTCGAGCTTGGACAGTCCGGTCCAATGCCTCCAAGGCAGCCGAACCAAACAACTGCCCTGGTGCCACAGGCACACTGCGGAGGGTCCTGCGGCACACCTCCGTCAGGGGAGATTGAGCAAGCCAAATCTGCCGGCGAGCCTGAATCAGAAAGGACATAACACGTCCAAGCTCCCTCGTCATCAATGCAAAAGCCTGCAGTGCTGCATCACTAAAATCAGCAGTTGTCGCAGCACCATCACCCTCCTGGAGGGAGGCAGAGAGGGCAAAAAGCAAGTGTGCTAAAGAATTGCCCAGTCGACCAGCTCGCGCACCAGAGTTGTATGCCCTGGTGATAAAGTCATCAGTCACACGGCACTGGGGTCTTGGACACCTAACATCTTGCCGTAGGGCCTCCTCAGGCGAAACAATGAGAGAAGCCACAGCCGGTTCAACAGCAGGCATGCGATCCAAACCAGCTGTTGCTGCATCGTGCATAGCGGCTAAAATCCAGCCATCTGACGAGAGCCTGGACAAAGCACTTGGATCCCTCCAACAGGCATGCAACTCTCTGAGATACTCCACAGAGGGGGGCACAGCAAAGGGCGTAGGGGCACGCCCGCATCTAAAGAAAGCACTACCAAAGCCAGGCTGGTCAGGTTTTGGAAGTTCCAGCCGCAAACGATCCAGAGCTCTACGCATAACATCTCGCATGGAGCTATTGGTAGAGTCACTACCAAGGCTCTGTGTGGAAGTATATGAACCATCCTCAGAAACACGCGAGGACGGTGCATCCTCCTCATCCCGGAAATGAGAAGCAGACGCCGCCAGCGAGAGCACATCATCCTCCGGGGTCAGAACAGGCATTGGCTGGGGAGACGTCCCAGCCTCTGAAGCAGGTGTGTCCACACGATGAGCCTGCAATAAAGACTTCATCGCTTCCAATTCTGCGGACAACTGCTCCACTTTAGATGCCAGACCCTGATCGGATCTGGACTTCTTTTTGGGAGGAGCTCTCGTAATCGTAGACTCAGGAAGGCGTTTTGAACGCCTCGGAAGAGGCAATGGTACCTGCCCCGATGGTGGGAGATCGTCACCACCTGCGTGATGTAGCTGTCGCATCCTTGCCACCCTGACAGCAAAAGGCATGTAACTGCAGTTCATGCATGGATTATCTGATATTATCTGCTTCCTTCAAGTGGTCAGGGCCAAGGCACGCTGGACAAAGGTCGTGGCCATCATCAATCTGAAGCGTGGACCCACAGGCCACACAACAATGAGAGCCGTCCATCAATCTGGTGTGAGCGGTCGATCACAACCAGTATAGATGGAGAGAATCGAGACAGCTAGACAGCGGTCAATTGGTAAGCAGAGAAACCAAGGTGGGAGAGGGGGCGGGAACGCAACCTTCACCGACCAAGGTACACAATATGAAAACACCTGCTAAGTATGACAGGTAGTATGTGGTCCGCAAAAAACCAAAACTGGGAGTGGGGGCGCGAATGCTGCCTTCACCAATTAGGGCCCAGATAATCAAAATGACAGTACAGAAGAGAATGCGGCCACAAAAAATTACAAATCAAAGTGGCTAACAACGTTAGCAAATGCCCATCTACAGGGTAGCTCTGATAGCACAAAACGTAAATGATCCGACGGGAGAGGGTGCGTGAACGCGACCTTCACCAGAGAGGTAAAAAAGCAAAAACTCAAGCCAAGTGTTAAGAGAGGGTGCGGAAACGCAGCCTTCACTAACGAATAGAGTATCGGAAACTGAGTAACGTAAACTCGAAACCAAGCGTTAGGAGAGGGCGCGAGAACGCAGCCGTCACTAAAGAACACAGTATTGTAAACCGAGTATTGTAAACTCGAAACCAAATGTTAGGAGAGGGGGCGCGAACGCAGTCGTCACTAAAGAACAGTTTATAGTAAACTGATTATCGTAAACCCAAGCCAAGTGGTAGGAGAGGGTGCGCGAACGCAGCCGTCACTAAAGAACAGTATTGCAAACTTGAAATCAAGTGGTAGGAGAGGGCACGCGAACGCAGCCTTCACTAAAGAATAGAGTATTGTAAACTGAGTATCGTAAACTCGAAACCAAATGTCAGGAGAGGGGGCGCGAACGCAGCCGTCACTAAAGAACAGTTTATAGCAAACTGAGTATCGTAAACTCAAGCCAAATGTTAGGAGAGGGCGCGTGAACGCAGCCTTCACTAAAGAACAGTTTATAGTAAACAGATTATAGTAAACTCGAAACCAAGTGGTAGGAGAGGGGCACGAACACCACAAACAAAAGGATTCATTAAATATATTCAAAGTGGTACCTTCAATCCTCCAGCAAATGGTACACTGTCGCAGCCCTCGGAGGGCGAAAAGCCGCGGCTCCGACCGACGGTGAAAGGGCGTCCGGTGACAGAAAACAATACAAGCTCTAGGTTATGGCTAACGACATGTAGAACGAACCGCACGCGAGAAGAAAAGAGGAACAGAGTCACGGATGACGGGGGACTATATTAGCCGTGTCTCATTTCAGGGTCTGCATCCTCCGAGGCTGGTTTTCAGGTCGCATACGCCACTTTCGGCGCGACAAGGCCTGTCCCATTTCATGCAGCCTCCGAGGATGCAACCTGAAAACCGGCCTCGTTTCCATGGAGATCAGGCCGTGAAAATGTATCCTTCGCGGCCTTATATTCCCCAGCATGCACCGCACGCTACTTCTTCTACGGTAAAAAATGGAGTCCGCGGCTGCGTCCCCTACCAGTTGCAATTTTACTTTTAAATGTAAGTATTGGTTTACCTCGCCTACAATTAATTCTAAGTTACTCGCTACATGAAACTGTTCATAAACAAGTTAACTTAAGTTTAACTTAAGATGTTAAGTCAAACATATGTATGAAGGTAGTTGTTATGGCTTAGTTTACGGATATTGTTGTATTAGCGGTTAGTAGCGTTATCCCTTACACTTGTTTATTAGCTTAGCTGTTGTAATGTTGGATATTCTCCAGTATGTAAGAATATTTTTGTCTTCAGGGAACAAGGAGCAGACCACCCGACTAACTGAGCTGAGGCGGGAGAACGACCACCTGTTCACCGGGGCTAAGTTCTCCGTGAACATGGCTTGGAGGTAAGTATTAAAACAGTGCTATATACTCCTGTTAGATAATATAACATCAGCCATGAAAACTATATCAACGCTGGCATTACTGCCATTTGAAAACCTTTTTCGTTTGTACATATGTGAGTAGTTGTGAATTAACCTGGGTTTCCCCATTTATTTCCTATGTTATCCACAGCCTGTACTTCTGTGATTACTAAATGATGGCCGGGAAGCTGGTGATCTGAAAAGTATACTACACAATGTAGTACTATCATGTGTAATAATGTAGTAATATCACAATGGACAACTAAACCTACCTATTTGTCAGTAGACAGTTGTTCACAAATAAGCTGGACTTATTAAGTGTTATTATCCATTATATCTCCCTTACAAAAGCATCTTGAAAACTGTAATTAAAAAGAAGACATAATTAACTACATAAATGAAAGGATAGCGTGTGCTGCACGATTATCGAACAAATGTTTGCAGTAACACTAGGAGATCTGTAACAGATTTCATATTATATATAATTATAAATGTACTGTATTTATTATTATGTAAATGTGAATGTTTATGTTCTGTTTGACTCAGGACAATACTGGAGAAGTTAGGCCTGCAATAATAAGGGCTGCAAATTAATCATGCTCATATTGAAATCTAAATTGTGAAAATATGTGTGGGATTCCTCTATTAATTAAGATGTTTCGATTTATCTAAACAGCCTTTGGATCTGAATGTATATACACTGTGAACCAAATTTTCCTGTAATAGTTTTGTAGTTTTCTTAATGTGTGTGTCATTACAGGTTTTCACTCTGCAGGACAGGACTTTGATCAATCAGACATAAGGCCCATTCTGCTCTTCCTCCTCCAGAAGACAAGGGATACATCACACTGAGTGGTCCAAGTGCACTGGGTCATGTCTCCACTGTCCATGCTGACTGTAGAAGACCTATGGGGTCTCTGGTTGCATCAGGCCTCCCTCCAGCACGTGCTGCTGCTGACCCTAATGTGTTCTAATAGTGATGTTTAGGTTTAACTTCTAATTTCCTGCAGAAGTGAAACAGTAAAATGGTAGTTTCTTTGCATCTTAGCAGAGGAGCACCTAAACATCTTAATCACTGAGGAAGTGTCCCATGATAAATGTGGCCTTATATGACCTTAACAAGTGTGTGAGACAAAACTGAAAACATATCATTTGCTCATATGTTTATTTAAATGTTTTTCAGTCTATACTGACATTTGAATCATGGTGAAATGTGCCACTTATTTGATGTCTCTTGATAGTAACTAATTACATGTACTATAAGAATGTACTATTGTACTGCAATTAAGCAGTGGTAATCCACCTGATCATATTTTGCAAAGATAATTTGTTCATTTTGGACTGTCACCTGCTTCAGCAAAAAGGGAACAGAATTTGAGAGTTCACTGACATACAGCTGTTTTTACTCACCTATTATTGCACTGAATGTGTGTAATGGGTTCAATGTTTGACTTTTCACATCAAGATAAAGTTTTTCCAGAAGTTCCTTTGAATGTTTAATAAACCATCTTTTCTCAAAGGAGAGATGTCTTTCTTTATAAACTGATTTAAATGCATGCCCTGTATAAATGTAATCCTTGGTCAATATAAAAATATTTAATAATGATAATAATTAATAATGCATATCTCATCACTGTATATGAAACTTTAAGGTAATATAGCCTATTTCAGATCTATCCCAGAAATATAACAGTTTTGTTTTGCAAAAGTTAAACATACGTTTTCGTTTCAGCCACAAGATTTGGATGAGAATTATTAGAATAACTTGGTCTCAAAATCCGATAGTTCAATTACCCAGGCATAATCTTTGTTATTGATCCGTGTGCGTAATCTGCGTGGTGCGTGTTGTTAGCATTAGCGTTAGCATTAACGTTAGCAGCGTGTCTCGGTTGCTGGGCGACGGGAGCCGCTCCGTGGGCTGGACCTGTCCCATTTCGCCAACGGAAATGCTGTCCGCGGAGGCTGGTTCGAAGGCTGCAGCCTTCACAGCCTTCGAGGCACCCGGCCTTTGAGGATGCAGACCCTGGAATGAGACACGGCTCCTGTCTCCGGGGCGTCATCCTGGGTCACAGGTGTGACTCATTTGGTATAACTACTCGAACTGCGCATGTGCGAAGGGAACATTCAGTGCTTTCAGCACCGCCCTCTGGCGGTCAGAAGGGATGAAATAGAACTGAAATGACGCCTCGCCGTGAGTGTGTGTCCTGACTCTGGGAATAACTAGGAGCCTGCTGCCGGAGGAGCGCAGGGGCCGCGAGGGTTCATAAGGTAAAAGTAACTCTGAGAGATAAGAAGGCCCAAGACCATTAAGACACTTATAAACCATTAAAAGAACCTTAAAATCGATCCTGAAACACACAGGGAGCCAATGCAGTGATTTTAAAACTGGTGTAATGTGCTCCCGCCCCCTGGTCCCCGTCAGGACACGAGCTGCTGAATTTTGTAAAAGCTGTAGACCAGAGATACTCTTTTTGGGGAGACCAGAGAGCAGGGCATTACAGTAGTCGATGCGACTGGTGATAAAAGCATGCATGAGCACCTCCGTGTTGGCCCGAGAGAGAATTGGGCGGACTCTGGCGATGTTCTTTAGATGATAAAAACCTATTTTGGTGATGTTCTTAATGTGTGGAATAAAATAAAATAAAAATATATTATTATACTGCATGTATATAAATATATTATTATACTGCAGGTATATAAATACATTATTATACTCCATGTACATAAATATATTATAATACTATTATTATTATTAGTAACTTCCTTTACTTCACGAACACAGGCCGTGAGTTTGGCTCTTTGTTCCGTGAACGCGTCACGGACTCGGAGCGGCCTTTGAACGCATCCTCGTGACCACGCCCCCTCTACGACGTCACCCATGTTCTTCCCAGAATGCACCGCGGCGTAAAGCCAACATGGCGTCAGAGTCTGGGTTTTGAAAAACACGGAGGAGCCCCGGAGCATGGAGGCCGCCGCGCCGTGAGCTCAGGCCGCCCACAGCGCCTCTCTGCTCGGCCACAGCCGCGCCTAGGACCCGCTGTCCCGCCGGAGCTCCGGAGCTGCGCCGTGAGCCCAGGCCGCCCACAGCACCTCTCTGCCCGGCCACAGCCGCGCCGAGGCCCCGCTGTCCCGCCGGAGCTCCGGAGCTGCGCAGTTTAACGGTGAGACCTGCACGGGCGCGTGAGTCTGCGCGGGCGTAAGGCCGTTAAACCGGGGACCGACCCGTGCTCTGAAGGAGAGGAGGGATATGCACGAGAGCGAGAAGGGGAGAGACAGACAGAGAGAGGGAGAGAGGTGGAGAGAAAGCAGGAGTATGAGAAGAGGAGAGGAGAGGGTGAAGGAGAGGAGGGTGAAGGAGAGGAGGAGGATGAAGAAGAGGAGGATGAAGAAGAGGAGGATGAAGGAGAGGAGGAGAGGGTGAAGGAGAGGAGGAGGAGAATGAGAAGAGGAGGAAAGGAGAGGGTGAAGGAGAGGAGGATGAAGGAGAGGAGGAGAATGAGAAGAGGAGGAGAGGAGAGGGTGAAGGAGAGGAGGATGAAGGAGAGGAGGAGGAGAATGAGAAGAGGAGGAGGATGAAGGAGAGGAGAGGAGATGAGGAAGAGGAGGAGTGGAGGAGGAGAGAACAGACAGGAAAAATTTAATTTAAGAAATTAGTAGCAGCAGTAGCAGTAGTAATAGTAGTAATAGTAGTAGTAGTAGTAGTAGCAGTAGCAGTAGTAGTAGTAGTAGTAATAGTAGTAGTAGTGGTAGCAGTAGCAGTAGTAATAGTAGTAGTAGTAGTAGTAGTAGTAGTAGTAGTAGTAGTTGGTTAAATGGAAAGTGAAACTAAAGCATTTCCCAAGAACAAAAAATGAGTGACAGAAGGAGGGGGCGGGAAAAACTGCTCAGGGCCCTCCCACTTTTAAATCTGGACCAATGAGAGCTGTTCTGACTCAGACTCCGCCCCCTAGATCTTTGGAGGCGGAGCCTTATTTAAACAGGCACACGCTAACTTTCTGCTGTCGCATCTTTCATAGTTTCCTCAGAATCTGCTGTCGAATGGATGAGCCAATCAGAATGCAACAGAGGGGCGGGGCTAAACCTGTTCGTCCAATCAGAGATGAACCTCGAGGGAGAACAGACCCCGCCCAGGTGAGGGGGTTCATTCTGCTTTAGTAACCCTGTTCTAATGTGAAGAAATGTTCCACAGTAGGGCTTTAACCCTTGATTCTAAACTCTGTTCCACCTGCTGATGTCATGAGGTGGTGCTTCTGTTTTTTTAGGTAACCGTAACCCTAACCCCATATTTATTATGATGATGAATCTAAACGTGGTTAAAGCTCACAGGGTTCAATGTGTCTCAGGAACGACGCAGAACTCGAGGAGGACGACTGTCCAGGTTCCAGACCGAGTCCAAGACCGAGTCCAAGACCGAGTCCAAGACCGAGTCCAAGACCGAGTCAGAATCAGCTAAACCAGACCCTACACCAGGTCTGTCCTAACTGTACTTGTACGCCTGCACGTACCTGTACGCCTGCGTGTACCTGTACGCCTGCACGTACCTGTACGCCTGCATGTACCTGTACGCCTGCACCTGCACGTTCCAGTACGCCTGTACCTGCACGTCCCTGTACGCCTGCACGTACCTGTACGCCTGCACGTACCTGTACGCCTGCACCTGCACGTACCTGTACGCCTGCACGTACCTGTACGCCTGCACGTACCTGTACGCCTGCATGTACCTGTACGCCTGCACCTGCACGTACCTGTACGCCTGCACGTACCTGTACGCCTGCACGTACCTGTACGCCTGCACGTACCTGTACGCCTGTACGTACCTGTGCACCTGCACGTACCTGTACGCCTGCACCTGCACGTACCTGTACGCCTGCGTGTACCTGTACGCCTGCATGCATCAGTCATATGACGGCTCTTGTTGTTTCAGTGAGAGGTGAAGCAGAGCGCCCCCTGGAGGATGGTGCTCTGACTGAACAGCAGCTGGGTCTGAAACAGGCCGAAGAGCGACTCTACCGCGACTACATCCACCGACTCACAAGGGTGAGAATAAAAGCACTCACATCCTACAACCAAACCCAAACCAAACCAAACCCTAACCAAACTCAGTGTTTATATTTAGAGGATACAGACTGTCTACTCCTCAGATGTTTCTCCAAACTGTTCTCCTCAGATGTTTCTCCAAACTGTCCTCCTCAGATGTTTCTCCAAACTGTTCTCCTCGTTTCTTCTCTGACCCTCTGAAGTTGGATTTGGACTGAGTCATGATTGAGGAATCTTTTATCTCTTATTTTCAAGACGCCATTTTGTCTATCTGCCCCTGTTTTCAGCTCCACCAGTACAACCCACTGTGACACGCCCACTGTGACACGCCCACTGTGACACGCCCACTGTGACACGTCCACTGTGACACGTCCACTGTGACACGTCCACTGTGACACGCCCACTGTGATGTCACTTCCTTCTCCAGTTCGATGTTCTTCATGGTGATACTCGTAGATTTGGGCAGCGTTGCGTCGTCGTTTTGGTCCAACTGTAAAAAAAAATATCCTCTGCTCTAGTGCAGCTGTCCACAGGAGGGACCACAGCCTGGTTTAGTCCTGGTTTAGTCCTGGTTTAGTCCTGGTTTAGTCCTGGTTTGGTCCTGGTTTGGTCCTGGTTTGGTCCTGGTTTGGTCCTGGTTTGGTCCTGGTTTAGGGCGCTTTCACACCTATGGTTCGATTGCTTTGGTCCGCACTAGTCAGAAAAATGTTACAATGTAGCAAACAGACTTGGGTACGGTTTGCTTTCACATATGCATAGTTCTAAACGAACCAAAATAGACCGCGAAGACCATCGTCACCGGAACCGGACTAAAAAATGCGCCACTTTCGATCACCATGGAGGAACAGCTTTGCCTTGCGCTCCTGGCGCTGATCATCATACATTATTTTGTACGTGTAGGTAATTTTCTGCACGTACTTAATTTCGAACATGTTTCGCGGCTGCGACTCCAAAGACAACTTATAAGTTATTCGACTCGCCGACGGCGCATTGCACGCCTCTTCAGGGAGAAGAGACGTGCCCTCGCGACCGAGTAAACAGAAACATAATGCATTCCCATAATGCATTCGGTTCCGTCCAATTTGGTTTGGTTGCTTTCACACCAGATGAACCGTACCAAAGTAGGGCAGATAAAGTGATCCGAGACCACCCCTTTTTATCGGTCTCGGACCGGTTGATTTGGTGCGCACCAAAGTACCGAGATTGCATTCACACTAACGAAAACGAACCAAACTAAGAACTTTTGGTTCGAATGGGCCATTTGGTGCGCACCAAATGCTGTCAGTGTGAAAGCACCCTTAGTCCTGGTTTAGTCCTGGTTTGGTCCTGGTTTAGTCCTGGTTTAGTCCTGGTTTAGTCCTGGTTTAGTCCTGGTTTGGTCCTGGTTTAGTCCTGGTTTAGTCCTGGTTTAGTCCTGGTTTGGTCCTAGTTTGGTTCTATCCATAGGAGGGGCACACGCGGCGCTTTGTTGTCATTACGTTTATGTCCACGTCAGCACCATTGGACTCCACAGTTTTCTAAAGCTGAAGTCAGAGCTCTTGTTTCTTTATGAACTCGTTTTAGATCAAGATTAAGATTTAAAATGTCACAGAACAGAAGGATCCACAGAGGTCAGAGGTCAGAGTCACTACATAACACAATAACAAACACTGAGAGGGCTTACGTTTTCTGTTTTGTCTCTGAATGTTCCTTTGTTTTGGTTGGTTTCAGGCGTCTCCAGATTACCCAAACTACCAGTACCTGTGCCGCCTGTGCGCTGTTCACATTGAGAACATCCAGGGGGCGCACAAGCACATCAAGGAGAAACGCCACAAGAAGAACATCACGGTAAAGAGTGGACCTTACAGCTGTTCAGATACAACGTTTTCAGTTCATAGTTTCACATCTTAAAACAATTTAAATAGGGTCAGTCCTTCACTGTGATGTTCTCAGGGTCACACAGAGGTCACACAGGGGTCAGGGATCACACAGAGGTCACACAGGGGTCAGGGATCACACAGAGGTCACATAGGGGTCAGGGATCACACAGAGGTCACACAGAAGTCACACAGGTCAGGGATCACACAGAGGTCACACAGGGGTCAGGGATCACACAGAGGTCACACGGGTCAGGGATCACACAGAGGTCACATGGGGGTCACACTGGGGTCACACAGGGGTCAGGGATCACACAGAGGTCACATGGGGGTCACACTGGGGTCACACAGATGTGGTATTGTGTTTTTAGGAGAAGCAGGAGGAGAATGAGCTCCGGGCCTTGGCTCCACCGAGTCCGGCTCAGATCCAGGCTCTGGACCGAGCCGTGACTCAAACCGCCCAAAACTACGGCCTCTCGGACCTGGACCTCCAGACCAGAACCAGGACTGTGGAGCTGATGGAGAGGACCATCCAAGCACAGCTCCCAGGTACTGGACTGGACTAGGACTAAACCGGGACCAAACCAGGACTGGAGCGGGACTGAACCAGGACCTGGACTAGACCTGGACTGTTTTGACTGTATTATTTAGACTCTGCCCTGAATCTAAAGTCTGTGTGACTCTTCAGGCTGCTCCCTGCGGATGTATGGCTCCTGTTTGACACGTTTCGCTTTTAAAACTTCTGACATCAACATCGACGTCACCGTTCCTCCTAACGTGAGTCTCACAAACGCCTGTACCTGTACGCCTGCATGTATCTTCTGTAAATGTGCTGAAAAGTATTTCTGTCACAGATGACTCAGCCTGAAGTCCTCATCCAGGTGCTGGAAATCCTCAAGTCGAGCCGTGAGTCCTGCTTTTGTCTGGAGACCTTTAGGGTGTCCAGCTCTGTCTAAGTGTTGGTTTGTTTTTTTCAGCGGATTTCTCTGAGGTGGAGTCGGATTTCCACGCCAAAGTCCCGACTGTGTTCTGTCGAGACGTTCACAGGTACAACTCTGAGTGTTGTTGTGTCCTTGGGCAAGGCACAGGAGAATACAGCGGCTAAAATCACTTTCAGTAGAGGCTTTATAGAAACTTACTTTCTAAATTCCGTTCTGCCCACAGTGGGCTTGTGTGCAAAGTCAGCGGCGGGAACGACGTGGCCTGCCTCACGACCAATCACCTCGCAGCGCTGTCCAAACTCGAGCAGCGATTGGTTCCTCTGGTCCTGGCCTTCAGACACTGGGCCCGGGTAAGAACTCTGACCAGCCCTGGACTGGCCTCTCCTCTTAAACACATCGTCTAATGTCTGGACTCTTCACACTGTACACTGAACGGTCTACAGTGTGAACGGTCTACAGTGTGACGGTCTACAGTGTGAACGGTCTGCAGTGTGAACGGTCTACAGTGTGAACGGTCTACAGTGTGAACGGTCTACAGTGTGAACAGTGTGAACGGTCTACAGTGTGAACAGTGTGAACGGTCTACAGTGTGAACGGTCTACAGTGTGAACGGTCTGCAGTGTGAACGGTCTGCAGTGTGAACAGTCTACACTGAACAGACTCCACAGTGTGAACAGTGTACAGTGTGAACGGTCTACAGTGTGAACGGTCTACAGTGTGAACGGTCTACAGTGTGAACAGTCTACAGTGTGACAATCTACAGTGTGAACGGTCTGCAGTGTGACAGTCTACAGTGTGAACAGACTCTACAGTGTGACAGTCTACAGTGTGAATGGTCTACAGTGTGAACGGTCTACAGTGTGAACAGTCTACAGTGTGAACGGTCTACAGTGTGAACGGTCTGCAGTGTGAACGGTCTGCAGTGTGAACGGTCTACAGTGTGAACAGACTCTACAGTGTGAACAGTCTACAGTGTGAACAGTCTACAGTGTGAACGGTCTGCAGTGTGAACAGTCTGCAGTGTGAACGGTCTGCAGTGTGAACGGTCTACACTCTGAACAGACTCCACAGTGTGAACAGTGTGAATGCTCTACAGTGTGAACAGACTCTACAGTGTGAACAGACTCTACAGTGTGAACAGTGTGAACGGTCTACAGTGTGAACGGTCTTCACACTGTAGGTTGTTCACACTGTAGATTCTCACATGTAGAAAGTGATAAACTCAAAGTAACATTGAAAAAGGTGTGTCCAGACTGACGTGTTTGTGTTTCTTCTCCTGTTTATGTTGCAGCTGTGCCATATGGACCACCAGGCTGAAGGCGGCATCCCGTCGTACTCTTTGGCCCTCATGGTCATCTTCTTCCTGCAGCAGCGCCCTCGGCCCGTGCTGCCTGTCTACATTGGGCCCTGGGTGAGTCTGTAACTGTGACCACGGAGACCACGGAAACCACGGAGACCATGGAGACCACAGAGACCACGGAAACCATGGAGACCACGGAGACCAATTGAACCGATTTATATTAAAATGATTAACTTAAGGGAAAATAATAATTTTTCGTCATTTGTTCTGTTGGTTCTGATGGTCTTGATGGTTCTGATGGTTCTGATGGTTCTGTCGGTCCTGACGGTCCTGACGGTTCTGATGGTCCTGATGGTCCTGGTGGTTCTGATGGTCCTGATGATCCTGGCGGTTCTGATGGTCCTGATGGTTCTGTTGGTCCTGATGGTCCTGACAGTCCTGATGGTTCTGTTGGTCCTGACGGTTCTGGTGGTCCTGATGGTCCTGGTGGTTCTGGTGATCCTGATGGTTCTGGTGGTTCTGATGGTCCTGATGGTCCTGGTGGTTCTGATGGTCCTGATGGTTCTGTTGGTCCTGATGGTCCTGACGGTTCTGGTGGTCCTGATGGTCCTGGTGGTTCTGGTGATCCTGATGGTTCTGATGGTCCTGATGGTCCTGGTGATTCTGGTGGTCCTGATGGTTCTGGTGGTTCTGATGGTCCTGATGGTCCTGGTGGTTCTGATGGTCCTGACGGTTCTGGTGTTTCTGATGGTCCTGATGGTCCTGGTGGTCCTGATGGTCCTGGTGGTCCTGGTGGTCCTGGTGGTCCTGATGGTTCTGGTGGTTCTCATGGTTCTGGTTCTGTGTATTTCAGATCTCTGGGTTTGAGCTGAAGCGTGTGGATGAGTTCCACCTCACCGGGATCTGTCAGGACGCCTTCGTGTGCTGGGAACACCGGCCCCCGAGTGCCGACAGGAGCGATAGGAGTGACAGGACCGACAGGAGTGACAGGACCGACAGGAGTGACAACCGGACTAAACCAGAACCAGCCCGGACCGAGCTGCACTCCTCTGAGGGACTGGTAAGTTAGTGCCCGTGATAGTCGCTCCACACAGGTTCTTTCTGTTGTTATTCTGCTGTTTATTTACGGCACTCCATATTTTAAATTACATTCAATAATAATAAAACATTATAAAACAATAATAAACATTTAGAACAAAACATTTAATTAAACATTTAGAATATTTTATGGTATATTGCAGCTTGAGGGTTTTGTGTCAGTGGCATAAATTATTTCCAACATTTTGTTTACTTTTTATCATTTATAATTTCTTATAACGAACTTGAAACTGTGACTCATGGCTGCGTCTGACTGAGCAGCTGCAAGTCCGAATGTCCATCCCAGTCCGTAACCCTCTGTGGCGCCCCCTACAGCGCGCTCTGTGGCGCCCCCTACAGCGCGCTCTGTGGCGCCCTCAGTCATGTTGAGTCCAGTTAAACACGTGTCTCTGAACGTTGTTGTTTTCCTGACTCTCGAATGACAACAGATCATGGAGCTATAATAAAACCTGGATAAGCCCCTGCCCCTCTGAACCCGCTCTGAACCCACTCTGAACCCACTCTAGCAGCTCTGAACTGCTTTGAGCCACTCTAGCAGCTCTCGCTCTGATTGGTCCAAACGCTCCACGCCGTGCTCTGATTGGTCCAAACGCTCCACGCCGTGCTCTGATTGGTCCAAACGCTCCACGCCGTGCACGTTACAGACGTCACACGGGTGGGAGGAGCTCGCCTGGACTGAGGAAGTAAACGCGGAGCACAAGCCACTGAAAACAATATGACGTCGTCTTGGGTTCAGCTTCAGGTTTTATTGTAGTTCTATGCCACAGATGCCCACTGCTTTTCAAGGTGCATTGTGGGAAATTTTGAGTGCACTACTTTTTCACCAAAGGGACATTTGGACAGCACTAAAAATGGCCTGAGCCCTAAACAGTGCCCCCTGTAGGGAATAGTGTGGACATTTGGACACAGCCTCAGTTTTTAAGCTTGAGATGTTTGTGAAAGTTCCCAGACCCTGTTGTGTCCGGACTTGACCTAAGCCCGGTCTAAAGCCGGTCTAAACCTGGTATAACCTTGATCTAAACCCAGTCTAAACCCGGTCTAAACCCAGTCTAAACCTGGTCTAAACAGAGTCTCTCTCCTCAGAGCTCCCTGACCCTCTCGTGTCCGGACTCAGCCTGCGTGGGGCAGCTGTGGTTGGATCTTTTCAGGTTCTACACTCTGGAGTTTCCTCTGGAGGATTTCATCATCAGCATCAGAGTCCAAGAACAGCTGAGCCGCGAGGCCAAAGGCTGGCCCCGGCGCCGACTCGCCATCGAAGGTACTACACACAACCAAAATGTATATGACTATAACTGTACAACAAACAAACTACTGTATCGCACACACACACAGGCCAAAGGCTGGTGTCGGATCGAAGGTACCAAAATGTATACAACAGCATACAACAATATACAACAATGTACAACAACATACAAACTACTGTACCACACGCACACACACGCACACAGACACACACAGACACGCACACACACGCACACACACGCACACACACGCACACGCACACACACGCACACACACGCACACACACGCACACACACACACACACACACACACACACACACAGAGCTCCACTGATGTCAGTTCTTTGAGGTCAGACTCTGTTTACACTGTGTTCCAAATTCTTATGCAAATGATTTTTTTCTCTGATTTTGCCAAATTGTTGATATAAATGATGTCATCATTTTCAAGTCATCAACCTTTAGAACAAGTCAAATGTTACTGAACAAACCTCCCAATGAAAACAGGATTTTATAAAAAAATAAAAACTTCAAATTCACTGTTCCAATTTATTCTGCACCACAGAGTTTCAAACCATGTTACTGTTGTAAAGATCTAAAAATGTTCATTAGTTTATTTTTCAGTCAGAAGCATTTGCATATTACTGAAATCAAAAGTTATTTCAGTCCAAACATCTGAACAGGTCCAGTTCCATTTGAACATTGGACCCTTATTTGACAGGAGCTTCACAATTCTGCATCCACTGAACTTGTGAGTTTGTGGAGAGTTTCTGCTTGAATTTCTTTGCAGGATGTCAGAATATCCTCCCAGAGCTGCTTTTTGGATGTGAACTGCCTCCTGCCCTCATAGATCTTTCACTTGAGGAGCTCCAGAGGTTCTCAATAGGGTTGAGGTCAGGGGAGGATGGGGCCACACCATGGGTTTCTCTTCTTTTATGCCCATAGCAGCCGATGATGCAGAGGTGTTCCTCAGAGCATGAGATGGAGCATTGTCCTGCATGAAGATGATTTTACTACAGAAAACACGGTTCTTCTTTTTGTACCGTGGAAGAAAGTGTTCAGTCAGAAGCTCCACATACTTTACAGAGGTAATTTTCACACCTTCAGGGACCCTAAAGGGGCCGACCAGCTCTCTCCCCATGATTCTGACCCAAAACATGACTCCACCACCTCCTCGCTGACGTCGCAGCCTTGGGACATGGTCTCCGTCCACCAACCGTCCACCACTCCATCCATCTGGACCATCCAGGGTTCACGGCTCTCATCAGTGAACCAGACTGTTTGAAAATGAGTCTTCATGTATTTCTGGGCCACTTGAGCCATTTCTGCTTGTGAGCTTTGTTTAAGGGTGGTCCAATAGGTTTATGCAGAACTGCAAACCTCTGGAGGATCCTACACCTTGATGTTCACTGGACTCCAGAGGCACCAGCAGCTTCAAATACCTGTTTGCTGCTTTGGCATTTTAGCAGCTGCTCTCTTAATCCGATGTGTTTGTCTGGCAGAAACTTTCCTCATTGTGGCTTTATCTGCACGAATCTGTGTGACTCTGAATCAGATACAAATCTCTTAATTGTTCGATGATCAGACTTAAGTTTTGGTGAAACATCTAAGGTTTTCATACCATGTCCAAGGTTCAACTATTTCACTCTTTTCGGCACTAGATCCTATTTCTTTCCCATGTTGCTTGAAAATGTTGCTTTGCTTAATGTGGAACGTCCTTCTTCAGTGTTTTTCCTTTAATTGGACTCACCTGTAAACTCATTGGCTCAGGTGTGTGAGACACAAGACCATCCATGAGTTTCACTGGAAAACAACATTTTACCTTTATGACACTTAAACGCAATTTGCATAATCATTTGGAACATGGTGTAGGGTTTGCGCAGATGACTGACTGGAGTCTCAAAGCTTCAGACAGAACAGTGCCTCAGGTGGCTGCTGTGCTTTCAGACAGAGCAGTGCCTCAGGTGGCTGCTGTGCTTTCAGACAGAGCAGTGCCTCAGTTAGCTGCTGTGCTTTCAGATCCGTTTGCGCTGAAGAGAAACGTGGCGAGGAGCCTGAACAGTCAGATGGTGTTTGAGTACGTCCAGGAGCGATTCAGAACTGCCTACAGGTACTTCGCCGAGCCGCAGAAGACCCCGAGGAAAACCCGAACCAGGACCCACCCAGAATCTAGCCAGAACCTAAACAGGACCCAACCAGAATCCAGCCAGAACCGAACCAGGACCCAACCAGAATCCAGCCAGAACCGAACCAGGACCCAACCAGAATCCAGCCAGAACCGAACCAGGACCAAGGAGGAGGAGCCAAACAAGAGCGACACCATCGACTGCCAACTCCGAGACCTGGGTCTAGACCAGGAGCCAGACCGAGACCAAGACCAGAGTCAGACCGAGGAGCGAGTGAACGGACTGAATGAGAGTGAGGAAGAAGAGGAGGAGGAGGAGGAGGAGGAGGAGGAGGAGGAAATGTTCTACGAGTTCGACAAAATGATCTTCACCGGAGGAAAGGTGAGGCACAGACCTTTCAGCTGTTATGTTAGCATAAGATTTATGTCCTGTTAGCGTCATGTCGTGTTACCCTCTGCAGCCCCCGGTGGGGGCATTATGTTAGCTTCACTTTTTTAGCTTCACTTTATGTTAGCTTCACTTTATGTTAGCATTATGTTAGCGTAATTTTATGTTAATTTTATGTTATGTTAGCATTAGCGTTGTGTTAGCTTTAATGTTGTGTTTGATGTGTACACAGCCCCTGATGGTTTATGTTAGCTTTATGTTAAAGCTATGTTAGCGTTATGTGTGTAGAATCCCTCAGTCGTCCAGGTAGAATCCATAGCAAAAGGAGAAATTTAATTTGTCAACTGGACAGAGTTTATTTGGTCGAATACGTTTCGCAGCTCATCCAAGCTGCTTCTTCAGTTCTGGTCAGATGCTGGTGGACACTGCTTTATATCTGCTTGAAGGGAGGAGCTTAATTACAATGAAAATTACTCTGAGACAACACATATTTATTTACAGTTTCTGTTAGTCAGGTGAGTCTATTCAATATGGAGTTGTTTACAGTTTCTGTTAGTTAAGTGTGTCTATTCAATATGGAGTGGGAGTGGGGGAGTAGTTAGCATATCCATTCAGGGCCATGATGGTGTTTTCACACCTCTGGACATGTCCTGGCTAGTCCCATTGTTTTCCCAGTTTGTTTTGATTTAGGTTTGAGGATAGAGTTATAGATGGGAGACAAATGATGTCTGAGACCTCCATTTCTGTTCAAGGAAGGATTCTCTTTCTTGACAAAAATAGCTTCTTTAACTCCCCTCTCAAACCAGTTATTTTCTCTGGCCAAGATCTGGACCTCGCTGTCCTCAAAGGAGTGGCCTGTGGCTTTTAGGTGGAGATGTACGGCAGATTGCGGCCCACCCTGGTTTTCCCGTCTGTGTTGATACATTCTTTTGTGAAGTGGCTGTTTTGTTTCTCCAATGTAGCGCTCACTGCAGTCTTCACTACACTGAATGGAGTAGACCACATTGCTTTGTTTGTGGCTCGGTGTTTTGTCCTTAGGATGGACCAGTTTTTGTCTTAAAAGTGTTTGTGGGTTTGAAATAGACTGGGATTTCATGTTGTCTGAAGATCCTCTGTAGTTTTTCGGAAACGCCAGCCAGGTAAGGAATAGTTACACCCTTTCTCCTGGGCTCTGGTTCTCTGTTGTCCTGTTTCTTTGTTCTCTTCGTTTTATTGAAAGCCCATTTAGGATATCCACAAACGGAGAGGGCTTTCTCCACGTGTTGTTCTTCTTTCTCCTTTCCCTCTGCGCTTGTAGGAACCACTTGGGCCCTGTGTTGTAATGTCCGAATGACTCCCAGTTTGTGCTGAAGTGGGTGGTGTGAATCAAAAAGCAGATATTGGTCGGTGTGTGTGGGCTTCCTGAAGACCTCTACCTGGAGTCGCCGGTCTTCTCTTATCGTTACTGCACAGTCTAAGAAGGCCAGTGTGTTGTCCTTGGCATCTTCACGTGTGAATTTGATGCTCGGATCTACAGAATTGATATATGCAGTAAAAGGTTCCAAATCTTGAATTTTGATTTTTGAGAAATTATCATCAACAAAGCGATACCAGTGTGTGGGTGGAGTGCCCGGATATGAGGCCAGGGCTCTGTTCAAATTGTTCCATGTATAAGTTTGCAATGATAGCAGTGAGCGCTACATTGGAGAAACAAAACAGCCACTTCACAAAAGGATGTATCAACACAGACGGGAAAACCAGGGTGGGCCGCAATCTGCTGTACATCTCCACCTAAAAGCCACGGGCCACTCCTTTGAGGACAGCGAGGTCCAGATCTTGGCCAGAGAAAATAACTGGTTTGAGAGGGGAGTTAAAGAAGCTATTTTTGTCAAGAAAGAGAATCCTTCCTTGAACAGAAATGGAGGTCTCAGACATCATTTGTCTCCCATCTATAACTCTATCCTCAAACCTAAATCAAAACAAACTGGGAAAACAATGGGACTAGCCAGGACATGTCCAGAGGTGTGAAAACACCATCATGGCCCTGAATGGATATGCTAACTACTCCCCCACTCCCACTCCATATTGAATAGACACACCTAACTAACAGAAACTGTAAACAACTCCATATTGAATAGACTCACCTGACTAACAGAAACTGTAAATAAATATGTGTTGTCTCAGAATAATTTTCATTGTAATTAAGCTCCTCCCTTCAAGCAGATATAAAGCAGTGTCCGCCAGCATCTGACCAGAACTGAAGAAGCAGCTTGGATGAGCTGCGAAACATATTCGACCAAATAAACTCTGTCCAGTTGACAAATAAAATTTCTCCTTTTGCCATGTTAGCGTTAGCGTTGTGTCTGATGTGTGCTCTTTACAGCCCCCGGTGGTCGTGTGCAGCATCTGTAAACGTGACGGACATCTTAAAGATGAGTGTCCCGAGGATTTTAAAAAGATCGAACTGAAACCTCTGCCTCCGATGAACGAACGCTTCAGAGAAATCCTGGACGGGCTGTGCCGCCTCTGCTATCGTAAGACTCCTTTTATATAAATACATATATAATCCATATGTGTGTATATATTCTATATGCCTCTGCTAGCTATATATATATATATATATATATATATATATATATATATATATATATATATATATATATATATATATATATATATATAAAATATATTAGGTTATTTGGTTGAATCCGTTTCTTCTGCTTCTTCAGTTCTGGTCAGACGCTGGTGGACACTGCCTTATATCTGCCTGAAGGGGGCGTCACTACACTGAAATGACTCTGAGACTCCCACACCTGTTTGTTTATAGTTTCTGTTAGTTCGGTTGGTCTATTCAATATGGAGTGGGAGTGGGGGTGTTGTTAGCAGAACCATTCAGGGCCATGATGGTGTTTTCACACCTCTGGACCTGACCTGGACCTGACCTGTTGTTTTCTTTGTTTTGTTTTGATTTAGGTTTGAGGATAGAGTTAGAAATGAGGATAGAGTTAGAAATTAGACAAATGATGTCTGAGACCTCCATTTCTGTTCAAGGAAGGATTCTCTTTCTTGACAAAAATAGCCTCTTTAACTCCTCCTCTCAAACCAGTTCTTTTTTCTGGCCAAGATCTGGACCTCACTGTCCTCAAAGGAGTGGCCCGTGGCTTTTAGGTGGAGATGTACAGCAGACTGAGGTCCTTTTAGGTGGAGATGTACGGCAGACTGAGGTCCTTTTAGGTGGAGATGTACGGCAGACTGAGGTCCTTTAAGGTGGAGAGGTACAGCAGACTGAGGTCCTTTTAGGTGGAGATGTACAGCAGACTGAGGTCCACTATGGCTCTCTCGTCTGTATCTCGTCTGCCGTACATCTCCACGTAAAAGGACCTCAGTCTGCCGTACATCTCCACGTAAAAGGACCTCAGTCTGCCATACATCTCCACCTAAAAGGACCTCAGTCTGCCGTACATCTCCACCTAAAAGGACCTCAGTCTGCCGTACATCTCCACCTAAAAGGACCTCAGTCTGCCGTACATCTCTACCTGAAAAGACCTCAGTCTACCGTACCTCTCCACCTTAAAGGACCTCAGTCTGCCGTACATCTCCACCTAAAAGCCACGGGCCACTCCTTTGAGGACAGTGAGGTCCAGATCTTGGCCAGAGAAAAGAACTGGTTTGAGAGGAGGAGTTAAAGAAGCTATTTTTGTCAAGAAAGAGAATCCTTCCTTGAACAGAAATGGACAGACATCATTTGTCTCCCATTTCTAACTCTATCCTCAAACCTAAATCAAAACAAAGAAAACAATAAGTCAGGTCCAGGTCAGGTCCAGGTCCAGGGCAGGTCCAGGGCAGGTCCAGGTCAGGTCCGGGTCCAGGTCGGGTCCAGGTCGGGTCCAGGTCGGGTCCAGGTCGGGTCCAGGTCAGGTCCAGGTCAGGTCCAGGTCCAGGTCCAGGGCGGGTCCAGGTCGGGTCCAGGTCGGGTCCAGGTCGGGTCCAGGTCCAGGGCAGGTCCAGGGCAGGTCCAGAGGTGTGAAAACACCTGAATGGTTCTGCTAACTACACCCCCACTCCCACTGCAGATTGAACAGACCCACCGAACTAACAGAAACTGTAAACAAACAGGTGTGGGAGTCTCAGAGTCATTTCAGTGTAGTTAGCGCCCCCTTCAGGCAGATATAAGGCAATGTCCACCAGCATCTGACCAGAACTGAAGAAGCAGCTTGGATGAGAAACAGATTCGACCAAATAAACTTTGTCCAGTTGACAAATTGAATTTCTCCTTTTGCCATGGATTCTACCTGGACGACTGAGGTATTCTACACACATATACCCTCACAAGTGTAATGCATATAATGTATACCCTCGCATGTGTAATGTATACACACACACGTATACTCTGTATACATGTAAATAACACAGACTGTTTTGTTATTTCGTTGTGTTACTGTTTTTGTCTCAGATGAACTTTCCCCAACGCCGGTGGAGCAGCAAAGGCGTGAGCAGATCCTACTGTCGCTCGAGAGGTTCATCCGCAAAGAGTTCAACGGTAAAAACTGACCAAAAAACAAAACAAACAAACAAAAAAAACAGAAAAAAAATGACCTAAAACACAAGACCAATATATGGGGCCGATATTTGCCCTATTTAGCCTATAGAGTGTATGCAGTTGACGTCACAGGTTTCCCCTGATCCACTTCCGGCGGTCCAGATCTCCGTAGGCCGCCATAGTAAACACACTGTCCAATTCTAAATTACGCGTCATAAAGTCACAAAATGCCCGAGAAATGTTGTGCCTATCAGTGTGCTCAGACAAGGGACAAAGATAAAAACATTCAGCTGTACAGGATTCCTGCTGAGTCTGATCCTGACCGCAGAAGTAGGTGGATTGCTGCGATTAGACGAGCCCATCATAAAACTGCTGACAAGCCCTGGGAACCAACCAAACACTCCAGGCTTTGTAGCAGACACTTCATATCAGGTGTGGTTTGATTTTATCTTTACAATTTTACTAGTAGGTCAATCACATTGAGTGGTTTCACATTTGGAAGCAAGAAGACTTAATTACTATTAATACAGTGTAACTATCAGATGTTGCAGTGTTTTTGTATGTTTTTGCACATAGCTATCACTTTATTGGTCTTTATTCACAAAGTTTTAACATATCATTACCTCCGCCAAGGAGATTATGTTTTCGCCTGCGTCTGTCTGTTTGTTTGTTAGTTAGTTTGTTTGTTTGTTTGTTAGTTAGCAAGATAACTCAAAAAGTTATGGACGGATCTTGATGAAATTTTCAGGAAATGTTCCTAATGGTAAATCCAACAGATGATTAAATTTTGGTGATGATCCAGAAGAAATCCTGGATTCTGGATCACTTTGAAAATTTCGTTAGCATTGCGTTAAATGGGGCTTGGCGGAGGTCTGCGCTCTCTGAGTGCTTTTCTAGTGTATGTTTGTATTATTATATATTTATTTATTATTCATTTAATGGTTAATAATTAGCCATATGACAACTATAAATTTATACTCCCCGGTGAAGTGTGATGGGAAATTTATTAGATAGTTGTAAATATCTGGCCACTGAAGGTCTGGGACAGAATCTACCGCTGTTAGGGCTGTAAAAAGGACCTGGGGCACACTGTAGGGGTCCGATATGTTCAGATTAGCAAGATTGTCCTCATCTTTTCTTCTGATTACTATCTAGGTGATTAGTGAAGTCAGTATGAGTAAAAGACGGCTTTTTGTTGTCACTAGAGCACTGGCGGTCAGACATGATTAGACCGTCAATATGGCGGATTGACAACTTCCTGTCACGTGACTGCATACACGCTATAGGCGAATGGCCTTAAATCTCTGAGGCCAATATTTAGTTTTGTCCAATCTGCTGCAGAAATGAGGGAACACATTATTATTTCAAACATATCGGCAGTTTATCGGCTGTCGGTTTGTCCGTATCGGCTCTGACCATAAACCAGCAGGGGGCGCTGTCTGGCTCTTTCAGTCATGTCCAATAAAAACGTGTGTATGTGTGTTATTCACTCATGCCTCACAGCAAGAAGGTTAAACTTAGACTAAGACTTAGACAAACTTTAGACTTAGACTTAGACAAACTTTATTGATCCACAAGGGAAATTATTTGGATACAGTTGCTCCAACATCACAATAAAGTAGTAAAGTAAAGTAATAAACTATATAGTCACAGCTATAAGAGAGAAGAACGACAGTGCAAATACTATGCTGATTGACAGGGCATGAGGTAATCCGTTACTTGGGATTAACTTGTAGTACAGTTGTAGGGAGTATTATCTGTTACATAAGGGTGAGTTGTTGTACAACTGTATGGCGTATGGTATGAATGTAGTCCTGAATCTCTCACTGTTTGAGCGGAGCTGAAGGAGCCTGTTGGAGAATGAGCTCCTCTGTCCCTCTATAGTCTGGTGCAGTGGGTGAGCAGGAGTGTCCATGATGGAGAGCAGTTTGTCCAGTGTCCTCCTGTCCCTCACTGTGACAAATGTCCAGATTTACGGATCAGTTTGTCAATCCGCCCAATGTCTCTTTTTTTTTTTTTTTTTTCCCAACTCTTTTTATTGAACAATTTTAACATTAACAGACAAACAGAGTGCGTTATATTGAATAGAATAGTGCTATTACAGCTCTGACAGTAGTACAGGACACATCCGAATGTCATCCACCCCATCCCTCCTGCCCCACCCCCACCCACTGGCCAGTCATCTTAATAAAATAAATAAATAAATAAAAATATTAATAATAATGATAATAATAGTTTAAAATAGAATAAAAATACATAAATCAAAATAAATAAAAAAAAAAAAATAAATATATAAATTAATTAAAAAAAAAAAAAAAAAAAAAGGTAGAGATGTAAAAGAAGGAAAGGAGCCCATAAAGACGAAAGGTTACATGAGATAAGAAGGTAAGAGAAAGAAAAGAGCGGAAGAGAAGAGGTTATTGTCTATATTTTAGTCATCCTCCAGATCTTGAGGAAGGGTTATAGCGTCAATGTGACGTAAAAAGGGGTCCCAGGTAGCATGAAATAGTTTAACAGAACCTCTAAGTGAGAACCTCAGTTTTTCAAGCTTAAGATTGTAAAGCACTTCACGAATCCAACGGACATGCGAAGGGGGATGTGGAAGTTTCCAATTAAGTAAGATCAGCCTTCGGGCCAGTAAGGTGGTAAATGCTATGGCCCGTTTCAGTGCATTAGGCACATCTGAAACAGGGGGGGCACCAAAAATTGCAGAGATAGGGTTTGGCGCAATGGAATAACCATATGCCCCAGATAATATGCTAAACATATATGCCCACAGTGGACCTAGTTTGGGACATGCCCAAAACATATGTGAATGATTGTCAGGGGAGAACTGGCATCTGCCACAGGCGTCGTTTACAGAGGGATAAATCTTAGCCAGTCTCGCATTTGTATAGTGGACCCTGTAAACAACTTTACATTGAATTAGTCTGTGACGGGCACAGATAGAAGACAGATAAACCAGGGATAATGCCGAGTTCCATTGTTGTTCTGTAATCACAATATTAAGACTTTCCTCCCACGCATTTTTAACTGCGTTAGGATATGTTAATGTTTCTGACTGGATTAACCTGTATAAGATTGAAATGCATCCTCTGGTAGTAGGGTCCACAGAGAGAAGAGAGTCTAATAAGGTTCCTGGAGGGCGATTTGGAAAATGAGGAAATAATTTTTTTACATAATCCCGGATCTGAAAAAAATGAAAAAGATGATGCTTTGGGAGGTGATATTTGACAGACAGGTGTTCAAAAGATGAAAATATGCCATCTGTATACAAATCACTAATTGACCTAATCCCATTATCATGCCAGACTTTGAATGCTAAGTCTCCATTTGACGGTTCAAAAGTAGAATTTCTAAACACTGATGTCAAGGTAGTAGGGCTCAAGAGGCCAAAATGCCTCCTAAACTGATTCCAAATCTTCATTGAGATAGAGACCACTGGACTGTTAGTTGAGTGTGGAAGAGGAAGTTGCGAGCACAAAATAGAACGCAGAGAGAACTGTGAAGATTTTTTCTCCAAGTGCACCCAGCTCGGTACGAAATACTCTTTATCGCTCATCCAAAATAAGAGTTTCTGCACATTCGCCGGCCAGTAATAATGTCTAAAAGCTGGGAGGGCAAACCCCCCTCTGTCCTTAGAGAACTGTAAAACCGACTTGCGAATTCGTGCTGGTTTACCAGCCCAAAGAAATGCTGAAATAATCTTGTCTAGCTTAACAAAAAAGGATTTGCCAAGAAATACAGGGAGGTGTTGAAACATGTAGAGAAACCTGGGAAGAACCACCATCTTGACCAAGCTTATTCGACCTGCAAGTGAAAGAGGCAAAGCTGACCAGCGCACAAAGTCCCTCTCAGTCTTGTCAATCAAAGGGGTGAGGTTCTCACGATACAAGTCTCCGAGAGATAAAGTAACTTGAATACCTAAATACCGAAAACCACTACTCGACCACCGAAATGGTACTATAGAAGGAGAGAGTGCTCTGGCAAGACCATTAATAGGCAGGAGCTCGCTTTTTTGGTAGTTAAGTTTATACCCAGATATGCTACCATACTCATGAAAGATGTTTAGAATAGCAGGAAAAGAAGTGACAGGGTCAGAAACATAGAGCAAAAGGTCATCCGCATAAAGTGAAACCTTATGGACAGTATCCAATCGCGTAATACCTTTGAAAGTGGCTTCTGAACGCAACCACAGGGCCAAGGGCTCAATAACCAGAATAAACAGCAAGGGGGAAAGCGGGCAGCCCTGTCTGGTGCCGCGACCTAAAGAAAAGGAGGGGGAGAGAATATCATTTGTCCGAACTGAAGCTCTAGGCGAAGAGTAGAGGAGCCTCACCCAATCTGTGAAGTCCTTGCCCAGTCCGAATCTGGCCAACACATCATACAAGAAGTTCCATTCAACCCTGTCAAAGGCCTTTTCAGCGTCTAGAGACACAACAACCTCGGGGACCAAAGAGCTGGGGGAAGTAATAATGTTAAAAAGACGTCTAGTATTACAGGAAGACTGCCTACCTGGCATGAAGCCAGACTGGTCCAGGTCTATGATTGGTGACAAGACACGCTGCAAACGTGAAGCAAGAACCTTTGACAGAATTTTAAAATCAACATTCAAAAGTGAAATCGGTCTGTAGCTGCTACAGAGGAGAGGGTCTTTGTCCTTTTTGAGCAGCAGAGAGATTGTGGCCTCCGACAGGGTATTGGGAAGGCGACCAAGAGCAAAGGCCTCATTGTACATGTCTTTGAGAAAAGGGCTAAGCAGAGCAGAAAAGGTCTTGTAATATTCGATAGTAAAACCATCTGGTCCAGGTGACTTGCCACTCTGGAGTGAACCAATAGCTTCCTGAACTTCAACAGTGGTGATGGGAGCGCCTAGCATTTCTGCTGATTCATCTGTAACAAGAGGAAAACTGATCCTATCTAACACAGCATCAGGGGAAGGTGAATGTATGTCGGATGTATAAAGAGCAGTATAAAATTCTGCAAAGGCATTATTTATATCGTTAGGGTCGGTAAGGGTTACGCCCAGGGCTGATCTTATTGCTGGTATAAGTCTGGAAGATGCCTCTGCCCGAGCCTGATGTGAAAGAAGCCTGCCAGCCTTATCACCTGATTCATAGAAGCGTTGCCTGGATTTAAGTAAAGCAGTTCTGACAGTGGTGGTGGAGATTAGATCAAGTTCTGTCTGTAATACAAGGCGCTCCCTATAAAGATCAGGGTCAGGGTTGGTGGCATACCGTTGGTCAACATCCTTAATTTCATCCAGAAGCTGATTAGTACGAGCGGTCTCAGCCTTCTTCTTACTAGAAATAAAAGAGAAAAGTTGGCCTCTGATGTAAGCTTTAGAAGCCTCCCAGAGATTATCTCGACTTGTATCCTGTAGGTCATTCAGTTCGAAATATAGAGCAATCTGGGAATGCAAAAACTCTTTATAGGTTTCCTCTGCCAAAAGAACAGAGTTAAACCTCCACTGTTTAAGCATACGTGGTCGAGAAAGCAGAGCTAAGTCAAGAGAGACCGGTGCATGATCTGATATTGCAATGGTATGATAGACGGTGGCAACCAATTTTGATAAAAGTCTGACATCCAAAAGAAAAAAGTCTATACGAGAATAAGAGCGATGGACATGAGAGAAAAATGAGAAAGCTTTGGCCCCTGGAAATGTATGTCTCCAGGGATCCGTAAGCCCAAGCTGTTCAGAGAAAGTGAGCAGGGTTTTTGCAGCCTCAGTAAGAGGCAAAGATTTGCTGGAAGACCGATCCAGCAGCGGGTTCTGTACAAAATTAAAATCACCTCCCACAATTATATAGTGATTTTCAATGTCCGGAAATGATGAGAAAAGTTTAGTCACAAAAAGGCTATCGTCCCAATTAGGGCCGTAGACACAAACAAATAGGAATGGCATCTCCCAAAGCCACCCAGAAACCATTGCATATCTGCCATTTGGATCTAGGACTGATTTCTCTGACATAAAGGGAAGGCCTCTGCAAATAATTATGGCCGCTCCCCTGGCTTTACCATTAAACGTGGAGTGAAAGACTTCCCCAACCCAATGCTTTTTAAGCCGTACAACCTGCTTGTTTAGCATATGAGTCTCCTGAATGAAATAGATATCACCCTTAAGCTGGTTTAGATGGGACATTACACGCCCTAATTTTGTAGCATTCCCCATCCCCTTCACATTCCAAGAAACAAATCTAAGTGGGTTATTTGTGGTTGCCATACCTTATAATGACTTACAGAAATGAAGTGTTGGGCACTGCTAGGGACCTGAAGAAGCATGATGAACATAGTAGATTCCTGTGAAGGAAAAGAGCGAAGGACAAAGAAAAAAAACAAAAAAAACACAACCCCAGTGGCCAAATCCCTCCCATACATATGTAAGACTCAAGTGTCCATTGCACAAAGGTGTCTCAAACACCTTTAAGGCTTCCAACTTGGATCCAAAAGTCCCAAACGTCCCAACCCCCCAGTATTAAGGCACTGACAATAATGGTCAGGTAGAACTAAACACTTCACACAAGTACCAACAGTGCGCATACACGGCTGTTTATTGCCGGAAGCTCGTATCAAAAATGTATGCAAGTCATAAAGAAAAGAAAAAAAAAAAGAAAAAACAATAATAAAAAATGAAATAATAATAATACTTTAATTAACAATCTTGTTTTCCCTTTTTTTCCCCCTCTCTCTTCCTTTCTTCCCCCCTTCCCTCTCCCCTTCAAAATATATAATGATATAAAGATAATTATAGCCTGAAACTCAAAAATAGAAAATTCTTCCCTGAATTTAGAGGTCAATATAAGAACAGTAAAATACACAGGTGAAAGTGAAATAAGGTGCAACCGAGTTAAAATGTAACAGGGCTCAGCACGCAAAAATCGTCCCATTATTCAAACAAATTACAGTGCATACATTAAGCACTGATAATTACAACGTGCAGTTGTCAGTTCACCTCTGGTTCGTCCTGGTGGCAATGGCGAGATGTGAAGTCCGCAGCTTCCCTCACGGAGGGGAGAAGTTTCCTCGAGCCGTCCTCAAGTACAACGAATAGCTTAGCCGGGTACCTCAGAGCGGGCTTATAGCCCAACTCGTAGAGCCTCTTCATGACATCTCGGTACTGGTTACGTTGCTCCATAACTTCTGGAGTGTAGTCCTCGAAGATGTGGACGGGAGAGTCCTTGTATTTCAGTTTACCTCGCAGTTGTCGCGCCGCCCGCACCACCAGCTCCCGGGTTTGAAAGCGGTGAAAACATATCACAACTTGCCGTGACTTACCCGAGAGCTTCGGCTTAGCGGGCTGCACACAGTGAGCCCTGTCCAACTCCGGAGGTGACGGTAAAATGTCAGCACCAAGCACCTCAAAAAGCAGCTGTGAGAAGAAAACTGTTGGTCTAGGACCTTCAATGTTTTCTGGTAACCCAACAATACGGATGTTGTTGCGCCGGCTTCTGCCTTTGAGATCCAGTAATTTAGCCTTCAACTTCGTGTTCTCCTCGGCTATCGCTTTTAGCTCGGCCAATGTATCATTCATCTGGTCGCTGGTGGCATTTGCAGACCGCTCCAAACTGGCGATACGCTCGGCATGGTCTGCGACGGTGGCCTGAACAGCGGTCAGCTTTGCCTCGTATTTTGTGTAGGTGTCCCTAATCTCGGTCAACAGTTCAGATTTAGTTTCCGCTAGCTTAGCAGTAAGCACAGCTGTAAACGCGCTAACGCTAGCCGCATCTTCCCGTTCTTGCTCGTCCTTCTTTCCTTTCGGGGGCATGGTTTCATACAGAATACGCACTACACACTTTAAAATCTTTGTGTGACAAAGCAAAGTGGCTTTAGCGGGTAGATGACCAAGTAGAAGTTATAAAGTTCGGGGGACGCAGACACACGCGTCTACTCCATTAAACCACCCAACCGGAAGTCAATCCGCCCAATGTCTCTTTTACTGGTGCCGCTCCCCCAGCAGACCACCGCGAAGCACAGGGCGCTGGCCACCACAGACTGGTAGAAGATCTCCAGTAACTTGCTGCACACATTGAAAGACCTGAGCTTTCTCAGGAAGTAGAGTCTGCTCATGCCCTTCTTGTAGACAGCATTACAGTTGTCCCTCCAGTCAAGTCTGTTATTCACCTGTACGCCAAGGTACTTGTAGCAGTCCACTATTTCCACGTCCTGGCCCTGGATGGTAATGGGCTCCACCGGTGTCCTCTTTCTCCTAAAGTCAATCACCAGTTCCTTGGTCTTGTCAACGTTCAGGAGCAGATGGTTTGCCTGGGACCACTCCACAAAGTTTGTAATCAGTGTCCTGTACTCCAGCTCCTCTCCATCCCTGATACACTCTACCACTGCAGAGTCATCAGAGAACTTCTGCAGATGGCAGGACCCGGAATTGTACTGGAAATCAGAGGTGTACAGAGTGAACAGGAACGGAGACAGGACTGTACCCTGGGGAGCTCCTACATTACTGACCACCGTGTCAGACAGGGTGGTCCCCAGTCGCATGTACTGAGGCCTGCCTGACAGGTAGTCATTAATCCAGGAGACAATGGAGGAGCTGACACCCATCCTGAGCAGCTTCTCACTCATCAGAAACGGCTGGATAGTGTTAAAAGCACTGGAGAAATCGAAGAACAATATCCTCACAGAGCCCCCAACGCTATCCAGGTGAGAGTGAGCCCGCTGCAAAAGATAGATCACAGCATCATCCACACTAATGTGGGACTGATAGACAAACTGTAGAGGATCCAGGGATGGTGCCACCAGGGATCTGAGCTGAGCCAGAACAAGTCTCTCAAACACTTTCATGACATGAGATGTCAAAGCCACTGGTCTGAAGTCATTAAGTCCAGATGGAATAGGCTTCTTGGGCACAGGCTCAATGCAGGAGGTCTTCCATAGTACCGGTATCCTCTCAAGCTTCAGGCTCAGTGTATAGAGAGAGTGCAGGATCCCAGTGAGGTGAGCAGCACATGTCCTCAGCACGCGGGGGTTGACTTGGTCTGGTCCAGGAGACTTGTTATGATGAATTTTCTCCAACTGCCTTTTCACCTGCGCAGGTGACAAACACAAGGAGCTGAGTTCCTCCGTGGGGGTGGGAGCAGGTGTGGGAGCAGAGGTGTTGGGCTGATGTATGGTCGTCTGTGGTGAGGTGTGAATTGGGCGTCTGGGAGGTGTAGAGATGGGGGTGCCAGGGGATGAGAAGCGATTAAAATGCAGATTGAGCAGGTTTGCTCTGTCTGGGCTATTGTCCTGCAGCTTAGATCGAGAGCTGAAGCCAGTAATGGCCTTCATGCCTTGCCACACTTCCCTGATGTTATTCTGCTGGAGTTTTGCCTCAAGCCTTTTCCCGTACGCTTCTTGCCCTAGTCTGAGCTGGATCTTCAGCTGCTGTTGCACCCTCTTCACCTCGTCCTTATCACCAGAGTTGAAGGCCCGCTTCTTCTTATTAAGTAGATCCTTCAGCTGGCTGGTGATCCAGGGCTTGTTATTGGGGTAACAGCGGACAGTGCGTGTGGGGACGGCTGTATCCTCACAGATGTAATCCGTTATACAGTCCGTCATGCTGTCAGTGTTATCCCCATGCGGCAGGCAGAGCACATTCCAGTCTGTGGTCTCAAAGCAGTCCTGAAGGGCATCGCTGGCTTCCTGACTCCACTTCCTTACAGTCCTAGTGGTGACAGACTTCCTCTTTACTGCAGGGATGTACTGAGGTGTTAACAGGACCAGATTGTGGTCAGATCGTCCCAGTGGGGGTAGGGCCGTGGCACTGTATGCCTCCTTAGAATTGGCATACAGTAAGTCCAGAGTTCTATTGTCCCGAGTTTTACAATCCACATACTGGTGAAGTGTGGGTAAAACACTGTCCAATGAAACATGGTTGAAGTCTCCAGAAATCAGTAATAAAGCCTCCGGGTGTTTAGACTGCAGCCCAGCGACCACAGTGTGTATCCTGTCACACTCTGCATCTTCGTCAGCTGAGGGAGGGATGTAAACTCCGATGAACAGGACAGAAGTAAATTCCCTCGGTAAATAATATGGACGTATTCCCAAGACCATAAGTTCAATGTCCGGCGTACAGATCCGTTCCTTCACAGTAATATGGCCAGGATTACACCACCTTTCGTTCACAAAAACTGCAATCCCGCCGCCCTTCTTACCGCTAAGGAAAGTGTCTCTGTCCGCACGCACTGTCTTAAAGCCTGGTACAGATGCACTGTTGTCCGGGAAGTTTGTATGAAGCCAGGTCTCTGTGAAGCACATGATACTGCTGACAGCGTACTCCCTCTGGGTCCGAACAAGCGCACACAGTTCGTCCATCTTATTTCCCAGGGACCTTACGTTCCCCATCAGAACTGACGGAACCGCAGGCCTAAATTTCCTTCTCTGCTGTTTTGCTCTAACTCCAGCGCGGCATCCTCTGTGCTTCCTCCTCTGTAGTTCCACAGGAATGTCAGGCTTAACTCCAAACAGCACTGGGGACTTGGAGAGTGAAAGAAGGTGCTCTCTGGAATACACAAAGGGCAGTCTGGACTGCTGAGCCACACAGCAAGAGACAAAGAGGCCAGCAAAAATCAAGAAAAAACAACAAAAATGCCCAAAAAACATGAGTGTTTTATTGAACAAATAGAGTAAATAAAAATAAAGTACAAAACTTAAAGTGCACACAAGAGTACCTTAAAAGGTAGATGTTAACAAGAAAAAACGCAGGAGCTACTGTACCCAGCTGCCACTCTCTCAGGCGCTCGGGTGTGAATGCCCGGGCTACTAATGTTACGGGTTCGATCCCCGGGTCGCCCGGGCCTTTCTGTGTGGAGTTTGCATGTTTCCTCCCCGTGTCTGGATGGGTTTCCTCCGGGTACTCCGGTTTCCCCCCATCAACCAAAAACATGCAACACCCTATGAACAGTTTACAATCAAGGACCGTCAAGGAATTCCTCCCTCCTGTGGCTCACCACCTGCAGAGGGGTTCACCACCTGCAGAGGGGTTCATAGGGTCTGGGTCTGGTGCTCACCACCTGCAGAGGGGTTCATAGGGGTCTGGGTCTGGTGCTTACCACCTGCAGAGGGGTTCACCACCTGCAGAGGGGTTCACCACCTGCAGAGGGGTTCATAGGGGTCTGGGTCTGGTGCACAGAATAATGGGCAGCGTGCTGCCCCCGTGACCCAGCCGGATTAAGCGGGAGAAAATGGATGGATGGATGTGTGTTATTAATGTAAATGTGTGTGTGTTTTTCAGATAAAGCTCAGCTGTGTCTCTTTGGTTCATCTAAAAATGGTTTCGGGTTCAGAGACAGTGACCTGGACATCTGCATGACTCTGGAGGGCCACAGCACGGCTGAGGTGAGGGGCGGGGCTAGGGGGAGAGGGGTTAGACTAGTGGGCGGGGCTATTTGAAAGGGGTGGGGTTAAGGGGAGACGGGGCAGGGCTAAGAGACAGAGGTAATTTAAGTTCTAGGAGTTTTCTCCTTTTGCCATGAATTCTACCTGGACGACTGAGGGATTCCACACACAACTTCTAGGAGTTTAAATTTGTTTTGAAATGTCCCAGATTTTAAATTTTTTTTAAACACAAATTCCTGTTCTTGTTTTAAACAGAAGCTGAACTGCAAAGACATCATCGAGAGTTTGGCCAAAGTCCTGAAGAAACACACAGGTGAGATCCTAGTCTGAACCTGGTCTAGAACTGGAGTCCAGACCGAAACCACTCTGGCTCTGGTCTGGTCCGGTCCGGTCCCTAGTCTCTGGTCTGGTCTTGGTTGTAATCCTGGTCTGGTTCTAGGTCTGAGAAACATTCTGCCCATCACCACGGCCAAAGTCCCCATCGTCAAGTTTGAACATCGCCAGAGCGGCCTTGAAGGCGACATCAGCCTCTACAACACTCTGGTGAAGGAGGGCATCTGGCTTAATGGCTTAATGAGGGAGGGAATCTGTCTTAATGGGGGGGTCATTTCAGAACAAGCAAACGTAAATATTAACAAAGATAACTCAGAAGTAAAAAACAAAATGCAGTTTTAATTGCCAATTTTATTTATTAAGGGGAAAAAAGCCATCTGAACCTACATGGCCCATGTGAAAAAGTAATTGCTCCCTAAACCTAATAACTGGTTGAACCCTGAGCAGTCAAGTGTTTGGAGGGTTTCCGAGCATGAACGGCCTTTTTAAGGTCATGCCACAGCATCTCAAATGGGTTCAGGTCTGGACTTTGACTAGGCCACTCCAAAATCCTTATTTTGTTTCTTTTTTTAAGCCATTCAGAAGTGGACTTGCTGGTGTGCTTTGGATCATTGTCCTGCTGCAAAACTCAAGTGGAGCAAAGCAGCCCAAAACCCTGACACCACCACCACCATGTTTCAGTGTTGGCATGATGTTCTTTTAATCAAATATTGTGTTCATTTTACGACAGATGTAACATGATGCACTCCTTCCAAAAAGTTCAGCTTTTGTTTCATCAGTCCACAGAATATTTTCCCAAAAGCTTTGGGAACCATCAAGATGTTTTTTTGGCAAAACTGAGACAAGCCTTTATATTCTTTTTTTGTCAGCAGTGGCTTTTGCCTTGGAGCTTGGATTTTTGCCTAGTTTCTTTCTTGTGGTTCTTTCAATTCAATTCAATTTATTTTTGTATAGCCCAAAATCACAACAACAGTTATCTCGGTGGACTTCACAAAATTGTTGATTTAGCAGACAGCAATTTTGTGAAGTCCGCCGAGATAACTGTTGTTGTGTCATGAACTCTGACCTTTACTGAGGAAAGTCAGGCCTGCAGTTGTTGAGATGTTCTGGGTTCCTCAGTGAGCTCTTGGATCAGTCGTTGCTCTGCTCTTGGGTCATTTTTGGTCAGTTACTTTTCTTCTTATCTGCTCCTGAATTTCTTTGGATCGCGACATGAGGTCTTGGGTTCAATATGGCCGACTTCCCCTTGTCAGACGGGTTCTGTTTAAGTGAACTCTTGATTTGAAAAGTCTGGCAGAGATCAGGCCTGGGTGTGAATATGAAACTGAACTCTCCACAATAATATGATTATTCACATTTACCTCATCATTTAACAATTACTTTTTCACACAGGCTCATGCAGGTTTGGAGAGTATTTTTCTCTTAACAGCAGAAAAACTGCATTTTATGTTTACTTGGGTTATCTTTGTTTAATATTCAAATTTGTTTTATGAGCTGAAATGGTTTTTGACACGTGCAAAACAGTAAGAAATCAGGAAGGGGGCAAATACTTTTATATACTATATTTTATATACTGTAGTCTATAATCATATTTACTGTCCATAATGACATTTAGTCCTGGTGTAATCTGGTTTTGACCATAGACTGAATAAAAAAATGTACTAAGCGAGTGTGATGTCACCCACGGAGTTCAGTGCCACTCAAATTAAGCTCGCAATGCTAATTTTATAATCGGACAATATAGCGAAAAAAAAAAAAAAACTAGGATCATGTAGACCACCTTCAGAAGAACATTTCAGACCAGAATGCCGAGGCTCACAGCAGCAGGAACAGAGGAGGAGCCGGAAGAGCATCCAGGCTTACTTCCTGTTTCAATTGCAGAGGCTAACACGTTAGCGATGCCCGTTTATATATAAAGTCTATGGTTCTGACCCTGGTTCTTGTCTGTCAGGCTCAGTATAACACTCGGATGTTGGCGACATATGCGGCTCTCGACCCCAGAGTCCAGCTGCTTGGATACACCATGAAAGTGTTCGCCAAGGTACAAGTACACACGGAGCACAAACACTGTACACACACCACACACACCGTACACACCGTACACACACCACACACACACTGTACACACACCGTACACACACCGTACACACACCGTACACACACCGTACACACACACCGTACACACACCGTACACACACAGTATAGGTGTATCTGCTACCGTCCCAAACTCGAGCAACAGTGTAAAGCAAACACCTGCCAAAATCACCTGCCCTCCACCTGTCTCCTGGTTCATACACCTGCGCCAACAGCGCCACCAAGTGCACAACACCATCGCATTGGAGACAAGGATCATGTTATATAGACATGTATATAGATGTATGAATGTGTTTACAGTCTATAACCACACAGTCTATGATCCCATTTATATAGTCTATGATTATATCTATATTGTCTATAAACATATTTATATTGTCTATAATATTTTTTATAGTCTATAACCACGTTTATACAGCCTATAATCATGTTTATAGTCTATGATCACATGTATATAGTTTATGATCACATGTAAATAGTCTATAACCACATTTATAGTCCATAAACATCTTTATACAGTCTACAATATCATATAGTGTAAATGTATTTTTCTCACAGAGGTGTGATATCGGAGACGCCTCCAGGGGGAGCCTGTCATCCTATGCTT